>RJWH01003122.1:50818-176208 GCA_004363575.1 Solenodon paradoxus | reverse complement strand
GGGGGGGGGGGGGGGGGGGGGGGGGGGGGGGGGGGGGGGGGAGGGCATGGATTGTGCGCGGGGCGGCCCTGGAGCCCTACCAACTAGACGCAGAGAAGGCATCTACGCACATGTGCTTTGAAGCCACGGATTAAGGTCCAGGGAAGGCTCCCAGGAGACCGCAGGCTTGGGGTGGGCTGCGGTCCAAGCACCTGAGGGCCATAGTGGCTGTTGTAGTGAGATGCACTCGGTGAAGCACAAAGCTGAGAAATGTCCGTTATTAACTCCTGCCTTCACGTCTTCCACAGCCCTGCCAGGCTCGCATGGGGCTCTGTGCCTGGTGCTCCCAGTTTGGCTATCCAGGGCCACGTGAGTGTGCCGTGGACCAAGGCTTTGCTTGCCTCTGGGGCAGATTTTAATTGAACCTGTTCTTTCATTTTTTTCGTTCATCACATACATGTGTCTACATATACCCCCTCATTTTTGTTATCATTTATTGTTTCAGTCTTCTTTATAAATGCAAGTGTGATTTTTAAACTGAATGTACTATGATATTTAAATTCTCGTGAACCATAGTTTATAGAAATGCATCAAAGGAAGGCCCAACTTACTGGGCAAAATGCCCTACTTGGAGCATCTCCAGGGATGTGGCACCTGGAATAGTGGGGCGAGCAGGACTGCTGCCCTAAGAGCTTATCTTCGAAGGCCTCCTCCATGGACTTTCTCCAAGGTCTGGGTCACTGGGGGACTCCAGGCTTTTTCCTTGAGGTGTATATAGGAATACTGAGCTTTAGAACTTTCATGTATGGTAAAACAATATGGTGAAATTTTAAGACTGTATTACAGAAACAGATTCTAAGCATACATTTTCATACTAATAAATATTCCAATAGATACTATACTCATAAAATGTATTATTTATAATAATATTCAACATCATTTTGTGTACAGAATTGGGAACTAGTCGTAATACAATGTAGCATATGATTGGTTGTCAAATACATTCACAAAGTGAGAATATAAAAAGAGATATTATAAAAACTAGATATTTTTCCTATGGAGTCTCTGGAGAACTCTGAAATCCTTAAAAACACTGAGAAAATCTCTCAAGCCTCAGAAACGGAGCATAAACAACGGAGGACACTGCCCAGTCCCACCATGTGCCTCTGAACAGTGAATAATGAGAGTCAGTGTCCATTAGAAGAGAGGAGGGCTGGAGAGATGGGCTGCAGCTCTGTGCAGAGACGACAGGAAGCTAAACGTAGACAGACTAGGAACTGAGCAAAACCTCATGGTTTGGGGCCCACCCTAAACACCAGACACCTCTAGAGAAACAGGAAACCCAAGGTGCACTGAAGGTACCAGAGTAACAGCCCCAGGCCGAACCAGGTCCTGGGGAGATGGACTCAAATCCCACACTGGCAGCCTCACAGAAGAAAAGGGCTTCTATGCCCAGACAAAATCACTTTTCATCTCTATCTTCACTTTCTTCAACATATATTGTCTATAATTTAATAAAATTCTGAAGCAGTCCCCAAAAAGCAATTAAAAATTGTACATTATCAGTAGGCAAAATAATCAACAGACCAGACCCATAAGCAGTTCAAATATTGGGTACAGATTTAAAAATAACAATGAGGATTGAATAAAAAATGAGAACATCATGAATTAAAACATGGGTAGTTTTAATACAGAAATCAAGCCCAGGAGAATCAAATATAAACAGTAGATTACCTATTAACAACTGCATACAACTTGAAGTGATCTATGTAAATTTAAATATATATATGATATATATGTATATCATATATATATGAGAAGTAAAAATCATTGTCAGAGCTTAAGAATTCCTTAGAGGTGAATCAGCTGACTCAACACAGTTGATGACAGAATCAGTAAATTTGAAGATAGGTGAATAGAATGTCTCCAAATTAGAAGAAAAGTTACAAAGGGTCGAGGAAAAAAAAACAGAGCAGAATGTGAAATGAACAAGGAATGTGAAACAACATCAAATGGTTTGACATACATGTGGCTAAAACCAGGAGGAAAAAAAATGAGAGAATGGGCAGAAGAAACACTTGAAGAGATCGTGGTTTAGATACTTATAAAAATAATGAAAAACATCAAACCACAGAACCAAGAATCACAAAGAAGCTCAAGCAGCACAAATACAGAAGCAAACAAAACTCTAAAACCTTCAAACTCAAGCTGACAAAAATTAAAAAGAAAAACTTCAAATAACCAGGAGGAAAATATACATTATATTTGAGGAGATAGCATGGCAATTACAGATGATTTCTTGCCAGAATCTGTAGTCCCCAAAAAAAAAAAAAAAAAAAAAAAATGGAGTGACACTTTTATATTATTGAAAGAACAAAAGTGTCAACCCAGATTTCTATAAACAGTAAAATTATTTTTAAAATATTAAAGTGAAATAAAGGCTCTCTAAATAACAGCTGGTACAATTCACTGTCAGTTTATTTGTATATCATAAATATTATAAGTTCTTCAGTCAGAAGGAATAAACATTATACCAGACAGAAACTTGTATTTACATTAAAAAAACAAAAAGCTCTAGAAATGGTAAAAAGGAAGATAAATACAAAAGGAATTTTTCTTACATGTTATAGTTCTAAAATATAATTGTCTAAAGCAAAAATAGTGTATCTGGGAATTTACAACATATATTAAAGTCAATATGACAACATCTGAGAGGGAGAAATTTAAAGCATATGATTATAAGTATTTTAAACTACATATTAAATGTTCTGGTATTATTTACAGGTAGACAGCGAAAATGATCTAAACACTCTCTGAATCAAAAACAGAGACTGTAGGACTGGATGAAAAACAAAGCCAACCTTATGCTATGCACAAGAAACTCACTGAAAATATGACAGTTGTATTCATCTTTATTACTGTCTACCAAGTCACGTCTAACTTAGCAATTTTAAAAAAATCTCATTTATTATCTCAATTTCTGTGGGTCAGAAGTCCAAGAATGACATCACTGGGTCCTCTGCTAAGAGCTTCACAAAACTTCATTCGGGATGCCAGTCATGCTGTGGTTCTCATCTAGGGCTCAGGGTCCTTCTCCAAGTCGTTATTGGCACAATCGAGTTGCTTGCAATTGTAGGACTGAGGTCTTCCTAGAGCTTCCTAGAGGCTGCTTCTCTTGAGAGACAATCCACAACCTGGACATTTGCTTTCTTTAAAGTCAGCTGGAGAATCTCTTGCTTTTAAGGCTTCATTGATTAGGGCAAGCCCACCCAATAGAATCCTCCTTTTGACTAACTCGAAGCCATCTGATTAGTACCTTAATTACATTGGCAGTGTCCCTCCTGCTTTGCCAATCAACCTAACCAGGACAGTGAGATACATCTTATTCACTTCTGACTGCATTCAGTGGGAGGGAATTATCCAGGGCATGCACACCAGTGGTGGAGGAGTAGGGAAGATCAGGGGCCCATCTTAGAATTCTGCCCATCACAAAATTACAGAGAGCTTAAAAGTAAAAGTATGGGGAAAGAAACTCCATGAAAACACTAATAAAAGAAAGTTCAATCATTATATTAATAGAAAAGTAGTATGTAGAAGGAGAAATATTAATGATAAAAAAATTGCATAAAGGCAATATGTCACTTTGCCAGGAAGACAAAACAAAATGATAAAAATGCACACTCTTAAAGCAGTTTCAAAACACATGAAGCAAAAATTAAGCAAATCAAAAAGTCAAAGAGACAAATGCAAAATTACACTCAGCTGTTTTCAATCTCCTTTCTCCATAATTAATAAAGCATAGAGATGAAAAATTAGTAAGAATACAGAAGATATAAGACTGAATAATTCTCCCCTAGGGTCAGAAAGAGGCCAGATATTCATCCTCACCCCTCCAATTCAACTTTGCAATAAGCATCTAACCAGTGAAACAAAGCAAAACAGAAAATAAAGTTACATATTAGGAGGGAAGTAAAAAAACTGTCTTTACTCAGAGATGACATGATTCTCATTGCAGAAAATCCTAAAGAATTAAGAAAAAGTATCCTAAACTGATAAATTAGTTTATCAAGTTGGGAGAATACAAGGTAAACCTGCAAAAATCAATTATTTTCTGTATGTGATCAATGAACTATTGGAAATTGAAATAATATCATCAGTACCATTTACCATAACATGAAAAATCATTGAGCATTTTGGGATGAACCTCATGTTTTTATGCTGAAACTATTAACATTGAGGGCAGAAATAAAAGATTTAAGTCAAAAGAGAGATATACCATGTCCATGGATCAGAAGATTCAATTTTATTCAGATGTCAGTTCTCTCAAAATTAAACTACCGAACAATGCAATCTCACTCAAAAATCTGAGCAAGTTTTTCGTATAAACTTATAAGCTAATTATAGAACTTCTATAGTAAAAAACCATAACCATCTTGAAAAAGAAGTTGGAGAATTCACATTTCCTAACTGCAACTGCAAAATATACTATCAATCAACAGGCATCATAACAGCAAGATATTGATAAAGTTACACATCTAGGTCAATGGAGCAGAGTATAGAGAGCACAAAAATAATGTTATAAATGTATCAATTGATTCTTGACAAAGTTGTCAAAGTATTTCAACAGAGAAAGGGTAAATGTGGTAATGGAAAACTGGAAATTTATTTGGAAAAACAAAAACCAACCAAATGGTGGTGCATACCTCACACCATATGCTGAAATTAGCGTTGCGAGTCTCTGAATGCCAAGTCTCTACTCTGGACCCCAATCTCCTTAGAAGTAAGGAGACTATTCTAGACGGACTCTGAGGTTCTTCTAGCTTTCACTTTCTATAGTTATGGTCTTCCTGTCTTTCACTTCTGTAAAACTCACTTCTTCACTGGGCTGAACTTTCAAATGGCTGATATACACATAACTCACTGCAATTAATGGCAATAGAAACTGGTTTTTCATAGAAAATCCACAAAGTTTGTAACCCAAGGTATAATTTCATATGTTGTCAATGAACTATTTCTAACATCTGTCATGCAAATCAACGTCCTTTATCTTCTCTGCAGAGAAATCGGTTTTGACTTCACTTTCTGTTCGTGCCCAATCCGTTCTTTGCATTCTCTGAAGACACAGATAGGCAACTACTATGGCCTGGCTGAGGTTCCCAGGTCATAGGAGCATCCTCGTCAAGATCCATGAGTGTGGACCTAGGATGCCTACAATAGAGACCATGGAGCATCAGTGGAGGACTACCTTGGGGGTGAGTCTTACATAATATCCCTACAGTGTGTAAGGTCTGATGGGTTCCAGAGGGGAGGAACCAGAGGTCTTGGGGTGGGGATATATAAGAAGACAAAACGCACCCCCAAAAACCCAATCCATCTACTTGTGCCTGTTGGGAACTCTGAGGCCCCAGAACATCAAATGACAATAGCAATTTCAACCAGAAGGAAAACAAGACCCAGCACCACTTGATTTATTAGACATTTTTTTCCCATCTTCAATAGAGCTTCCTAACTTTTTCATGTCATAGTCCACATAGCAACATGGCTCCCACAGCTGGGGCTGCCTTCAGCCGGGAATAAACGATCGCAGCCCTCCAGTCAGCTTCTTCTTCGGGCTCTTTCTCTTCTTCCTGGGGTCCGAGGGGGAATTTCTGAGCAAATGTGTAATCAAGTTATGACTCGTGGGCCAGGAAGATCCTATGTAACGACGCAGGAGGCAGTCAGCCAGGTCAGGATGCACCTCAGCGTGACCGGGAACACTGTTCACAATGGGAGGCAGATGTGAGCTTGTGGCTCCCACAGCCCTCACCAGGGAACTCACAGTGGCTGCTGATAACTTCATTCAACTTTCAGGAGCATCCACCTTCCACTCCTACTTCAGCAGGGACAGCTTTACAAGTTTCCAGCCTGGAAACACACCAGGGACCACCTCACCTGATCAGGCCCTCACCTGACTCACCCAGGAAACAACCAGTGACTGAATGCAGGCCAGGCCCCAGGAGAGTGTCAAGGTATAGGACCACCCTCTGTGCTCTCCTGGGGTCCTCCCAGGGTCACCAGACTCGGGTAGGGAAGATTAAAAGTTGTGGTAGAGGAATGAGACAAGACACCCGTCACAGTAAGGAGCTCTTGGACCTTCTCTGGGAACCCTCCTGCGCAGCTGCCTATATTCACTCGGCTTCCTTTTTAAAAAATCACTTCAAGTCCTCCCTCCCTTCCCCTTCTCAGTTCCAATTACATGTTCAAGTCCTTGTCCACACTTTAGGACTTTCTTCTTGGGATTGATCCGTTTTGATCTCTTCCCAAATCCTTGCTTATTGACTCCAATTTTAAATTAAAATTATATCTATTGAAGGCATACAACATGATGATTTGATGTCCACCTGCATGATGAAATGACCAATCCAATAAAGTAAATGAACATACCGTTTCCCATTCGTGTGTGATGATAGCACCTGAAATCTATCCTCAACAAAGCCCCAGCAGTAGGTCGAGGCTCATGCTGTCCATTAAATCTCTAGACTTAAACTTAGTCATCCGACATAACTATGTAAGCTTTACCAATGTCTTCCTATCCACTCACCATTCCACCTCTGGGAACCAGCCTTCTGCTCACAGCTTCTATCAGGCCAACTGTTGGAGATTCTACATATAAGTGAGATCAGGCAGCATTTGTGTTTCTGTGCCTGGCTTCTTATTCCACTTTGCATAAGTCCTCCAGATGCAGATCATATCCGTCCATGTTGTTGCAAATGGCAGGAACTCTTCCTTTAAGGCTGAATAATATTTGCCTGTGTGAGTTGTTTCTATATCTTGGCTATTGTGAATAATATTGCCCCCAGGAGCACCGACATCTCTTCAAGGCACTGGTTTCACTTCCTTAGACTCTCCACCCAGAAGAGAGATTGCCAGAAAATATGGTTGTCCTATTTTTAATTCCTGAGTCATTTCCCTGCTAGTTTCCACAGTGACAGTACAATTAACAATCCCTTTTCTCTACACCCTCATCAGCAGTTTTCTCTTGTTCTGACAACTCTCCTAAGCGGTGAGAGGTGATACTAGCTGTGGCTTGGCTTTGCATTTCCCTGGTGTTAGTGGTGCTGAAGCCCTTTTCATGTGCCTCTGGGCCATTGGGAAATTTTCTTTGCTAACCGACCAATTCAAGTCCTTTTCCCATTTTAAAAATCAGGTTTTCTGCTGTCATGTTTTATGAGTTTCTTATATATTCTGGATATTAGCCCCTAGTCATTGTTACGGCCCTACCCCCCTGTTCAGTTCTTTATCTGAAACTGCTTTTCGCATTGTTGGCCATTAATCTCAGGAAGAAATGCACTTTATACTGCTTCTCGGCAGTGACACACACTCATATTTCATGTGATCAATTTTGATGATTTCTATTCTATTACATTTCTATTTTTTGAAGGAAAGGTGCAGGCAGGAATGAAGGCAAGTAGGCAAGCAGACTAGAAGAGAGGGGACGAAGGAACACTTTCATTCATTTTTTTTATTTAGTTGTACACCTTGGTTACTGCCCCCGCCCCGGGATGAGAACCTGGGTCTTGGCAAGCAGCAAATACTTGGCAAGTGGAAGCAAACACTACTCTCAGGGTGTGCCTGTCTTTCATTCTAATGCTGAGGTGAGTGAGACAGTCTAACACACTCATTGGGGGCCCTGGCTCATTATCTTTCATTTACACAAATCTTGTCTTTCTGATGAGACTGTAGATTTCAGAAAAGGATGGCTTTTTATCCACTTCCTACAAATTTTGTCCTGATTTGTCACCCATCGTGTCTGTGTAGGATCAGACCAGGGTCAATTTATGCTGAGATTCCAGATATTACATTGTGTGTGGTGACACCATCCATCTCTCATCCATGCAAAGTGAATCACCGTGGGTCCATGTGGCTGCCCAGGGTCCTGGCCTGACACCCCTGAGTCCTCAGCTCCGCCTCCCGGGCTGACACTGATGGTGTCCACCCCACCACAGAGCCCCTCCAGACAGGCATGGTCTCTGTGCCGTGCAGGTCCAGGGCTCTTCCTTCTCACCTCTCCTGGGAGCGCCCAGACCTGGCTCCTCTCAGGCCCCAAGGGAATAGCCAGGCCCTGCCTAACACGAAGGAGTAGATACACTGATACACTAGAAAGACTCACCTTTTTATACCGCTCCAGGCTTTTTTTCCTTCTCTTCAATTTTTACAAGAGGGCCTGGAGTCAGGCTGAGCAGGGATTTCCTTCCCATTAGCAAAATGAGCAATCAGATGACAGGTTGTAAGATTTTCTTGATCAAGTCACAGCAACCGTGACAGAATAGTTGCCTGCCAATGCGGGGTAAGTATATCGGCCTCTTTGGGCTGAGCTTGTTCACGTGTAAAATTTGACCTAGAAGATAGTCAAGGTTTCCTTCCTCCCTTTAAAGGCTTCTGGACTCCTTACACGACCCGTGCACGTTCTCTGTCTCCCCAAGGGCATTTCGATGATCTAGGAAAGGGCGGAGGTTTGGGGGCTCATCTGAACTTCTGAAAGAACTCTTTTTGGCGTCAGGAGGAGGAACCAGGCTTCAGTACTGGGTTTCGTGCCCTCTCGACTCTGACCTGTCTTCGTTCATTCCCTGCAGTGTGATTCCCGAACCTCCCTGTCCTAGGGGACAAGAGACAAAGATGCTGGGGCTGGAGGGTGGGAGAGTCCAGGTGTGAACTTAGGAGACTGTGAGGCGACCAGGAGTCTCAGCACAGCTGGCAACGCGGGGCTTCCCGGGATGGGGGGCTGGCAGTGCTAAGTCCAGGGCCGTGCTGGTAGGTGGGGAAGGCTGCTAACTCCAAGACCCCAGAAGCAGCTGAGGAGAAGCAGGTGAACACCACACCGCCTCTCGCCTAGTTCCTCTCCGCCCTCTGTTCGGAGACAACTCTTTCTCCTGCAGGAAGGTAGGAACCTAACTTTATTTAGATGGGGCCTAACTTCCCTGGGTGCCGGTTCCGATTTGCAAACCTACCTCTAATAATAAGGACCCGAGAAGTTACTTTTCCTTTAGAGCAAGGCAATTAGCTAACACATGCGGGGACCCCAATGACCTGGTCAACTTAGGATGAAACTACATGCAACCATCAAACGTCAAATCCTCTTACTTGAGGATTACTGTGGCTTATCTTATACCTGCCTGGCTGTCTCACAGGGGAGGTTTCCTTTTCTCTGTGATCTTTGAGACTTACTGGCCTGTGATTCACCTCCCATTTGTTTTTGTTTTAAAGGCAAGTTTCAAGCAGAACGAAGGCGAGCTGGCAGGCAGGCAGTGAGAGGAGGAGGAAGCATTTCTATTTTATTTTTCATTTTAGTTGTTCATCTTGGTGCTCCTCTTTGGGATACAGACCTGGGTTCTTGGGATGTGTGTGGACTGCACTCAGTCGGAAGCGGGCAGACCCAACCGCTAATCCACCAGGGCAGGCCCACATTTGTTTTCCTGCCTATTTTCAATGATCCCTCTCCCCGCGAAAGAAATCTTAGATACTTATCACGTCGGTCAAAGACCAACTTCAAATGTCAACAGAAAAACCTGGAATTACCTGGGACTAGACTGGCCCCCGCCTAAGTCACACCATGTTCCCCACCCTACTTTGCGCCCTAATCGGTTTCGGGCTCCTTGTCTCCACCTTAACTGTGTCATCACTTGGCTTTCGCATGTCACCGGGCATGGGGGAGGGGCTGAGGGGGGGCTTCTGAAACTGGTCCCTTGCTACCTTCCTCTTCCTCCAGCAGCAACTTCTTCCCCAAAGGCCAAGGACCTAAAGGAACCAGGAGGCTCTGCGGGCTGCGCCTGACCGTCCGTCTGCGCAGGGTCGCGCCGCCCGAGGCGCGTCTGGTCTGCGGGGGGCGGGCGCGAGCCCTGGAGCCCCGTTTTGTCTGCAGTTGTGTCCTGGGACATTCGGCCCCTCTGACTGCGCCCTCCCAGCTTCCGGCTGCGCCCGGGTCGAGTGCGGTCCACGCCCCCGACACTGGGCCCTGGCCGCCCTGTCCCGGCGCCCTGGACACCCAGACGCCGCGCGCGCCGCGACGCCGCACCTCCACGCCCTTGGCCTTTCCCGAGCCACCGGCCGCCGTCAGGTCGCCGCAGACCCTCGGAGCCGCGAGCCGCAGCGCAGCGCGGGGTAAGGGGAGCCCCGGACCCGCCCGGGTCCGTGGGGCTGAGACACACGGTGTCGCCCAGCCCCTGGTTTCTGGTGGGACTCACACAGGGCTCCGCGCCGCCCGGCAGTGAAGCTCGGCGGCGACCGTCAGCTTTCTGGGCGACAGCAGATGCGCAGTGGGTGGACACAGCCTGGGGAACCCACCGCTCACCCTTCGCGTTTGGCAGCGCTGCCTCCTTACCTTCTTCTACCTCTTGGCGCTTTTGATCTTGCTGAGCCTCGCAGTTTCATGATGCTGGACAAATATTCCCAACCCTTTTTTGTTGGATGGGAAAATGGAAACTCCAGGAGAGTTTCCCCAAGATGTCCTCGCTGGGTGGGGGCGCACTTCTTGATTTTCCTGATAGACCCCCACCCCCAGTCCCATGTACCCCATTCCGATGAGGCCCGGGAGTGTGGCATGGACTCTCCCGGCTCTGCAGGGCGAATGTGTGGCCATTATTTACCATCTCCATCGAGACACGTGTTTGAGCTGGCTCCGTGGACTCTGGCTTCTGATCTTGATCTGGAAACCACCCCCTTGCCCCCAGTACCCCCACCTTTCCTATGACTCCATATAGGACTTTACTCTGAGGCAGACTCACATTCAGGGCACATGGGAACGATCCCATTGTCTGCCCAGCCTGGGGTGACAGATGTGTCCTGAAATCAAAATGACCAAAGGGCAAAGCAAACCCCAGAAAACAGAGGACCTGGGGCAGCTGAGTGAAGGAGACACTGATGAACATAGCAGATAAGAAATAGTTTCCTCTTTCCTAAAACAGCTGGGGAGAGCCTGCCTTCTGGTGACTGGATAAAATAGGTTTCATCACAACAAAATTGGGTTTGTACAATTTTAAATCAGAATGTCTGTTATGTTCAGTTGTGTCACCCTCCCACCTAAGCTGGCCCCTCCTGCTATCTCTGTCAGATGCTGTTAGAATCTCTGCTTGTGCTGCCTGCACAGTCTCGTGCTATCTGGTCCCATCTGAGGGGAGTTGAGTAGAATTCCTGGTGGAGAAGAAATCTGCCCTCACTGTCCTTTCCGCTTTTGCCTACTCCGAGAGTGGCTCGCACATCCCGTGGACCCAGGTTCGTGTCCTGGGGCCCGTGGAAACAATCAACATGAACAACCAAACAAAATAAATGTCAGTTCTCATGTTTTGTCTACAGCTCATTTTAACAGAGCCATCAATGCCCTTACTGACTCACCCTTGGACACTTCATTTGTTAAAAACTTGTCCTCAAGGGGCTCCGTGGCTCCCCTGCAGCCTGGCCCACTCAAAAGACAGTTCAGGAGAAGCCCTCTGCTTTCCCAGGCCAATGGCACTTGAGCTTGGCTTCGTGCCAGCCACGTCACTCCATTTGGGCTCTCTGAAAATCAAGTCAGGTGAAAACACCAGATTGTTTTATCTGAAATACTGCATTTCAGAGCAACTCCTGCCCCTGGAACTTTAGTTTTGAGTAATCTTTAAAAAGAGAAAAGGCGCGCCCTGGTGGAGATATGGTCGGGTCAGTTACCTCTGAAGACGCACAGGCCACATACCCCTGAGTTCGAGTCCAGGTCCGAGCAACCAGTGTGGACAACGAAATAAAAATAAATTCAGTGCTTCTTTCTCCTCTCTCTTCCTGAATACCTGCCTACTCACCTTCATCCCTGCTTGCACTTTTCCTTTAAAAGAGCACTTAGGAGTTTGTAGCACAAATCTCTGTATGGGCTTTTGGCCTGTCAGCGTCCGCTGATGTCCTGACTGCGGCCAGTGTATGTGGGGTCCCAGCAGGATGGCTGACTCCTTTCCCACCGTGGGGTCAAGGAGACTACGCCAGCCAAACACAGTCACTTTGTGGTCTTAGCTCCGTGGCAACTCTGTGACGTTTGGTGGGTCATTGATGACCATTTTCCTAATGCGCTCACAGAAATGTTAATGCCTGTCTTGATCACATCACGAGAACACTGAGACATTACAGGACATGAAACGTGTAAACGGCTGCAAGAGGATAAGTGGGATAAGAAGCTCACCATCATCATCATTATCACATCAGTGTATCCGTTCCCATATCTCGGAATCTTCTTTTCATCTAAAGTAGAATAGATGTCGGAGACTTTGAGCACATTCAGCAAAACCAGAGGCAAGGACAGCAGATGTGAGATGGTGGCGAGGAAAACAGCCCTCTCCGGGGCGAAGGGAAGAAAGGGATGGGAAAGGAAGGGCGCTGTCTTCGGGTGTCCAGATGATGTGCAGATGGATGATGCTCCCTAAAGGGGGCCCAAACATGCACTAAATAAATAGGAAAAGGTACAAAAGATAGAAAAAAACAAAAGCAACCTCAGTACCAAGTCAATTCTGAAAATTGTTTTGAATTCAGTAAAATGAAAGTTTAAATCAGTTAAGGCATCCTTACTGAGGCCTGTAAGGGGGGCCACAAATTAAGTCAGCGAGCACCGTGTGCAAGTCAGAGTTTGAGAACTGTGTGTGGCTGCTGCCACTGTGAGTCAGACAACAGTATGGAGACGCTTTTGGGGATACCTGGTCAGGTGGAAAATGTATCCCAGATTGATTGTCAGGTGTGTGTGCATAGAGTGATTTGCATGAAATCATCTTGCAGTATTATTAGTAGTGGCGAGCATGTATTTTGAAACAGCTTAAATGCTTTTTTAAAAATAATTGGATGATGCATCCTAGTGGAATAATAGTTTAGTCAGCTGCCTTCGGCCAAGAGTATAGTCCACGTACATCCCAAGGACCCGAGTTCAATTCCTGGGGCCTGTGGAGACAGTCAAGATGCACAACTAAATAAAGTACTCTTCCTCCTGTCTCTTCCTGCCTGCCTTTAAAAAACAAATGCCAAAAAAATAGAATTGGATTCTATATAATATAAATAATATAACTGATATAAAAGCTTAAAACAAAAAAACAAAAAAAGAATCGGATTAAACATTAGATAAATAACATAATTGATGTAAAAACCTAAAATACAAAACAGAAATGAGAATGAGTCATTAAAACCTTAGAATACTGGTCGCCTCTGGTGGGCAGAGGGAGGAGAATGAGAATGAGACACTGAAAAAAAAAAAATGGAAATGTGTAATATTTTAACTTTTTCAATCCAATAAGAATATATTTGTATTAGTTGCAAATGGTATTTATTTATCTACTTCTGTACATTTCTCCACTTACACTTTTGTTTTATAACAGCATAATCTTTAAAACAGAATAACGCAAATATTATTTCCATCTTCATTGTGGGTGCCTGTCACATACTTCTCTGACACGGAGGAGAATGACACAGTTTCTGGCTCATTGCAGGGAAACACGTACGCCCACAGCGGCGCCTCCCGCTGGTCACCTTTGACAGCGTACGAATGCGGTGGTGATCCGGAGAAGAGAGTCTCAGAGCCAGGCAGGAAAGAGGTCTGATTAAAACCTGAGCAGGAAATGAGTTTAGCTTGGCTGCCCTAAGGCTGACTCTTTCTCTTCAGTCACCTTTTCTCCCCCACTTGCTGGAGAGAGGGACAAGGTGGTCACACTTTCCTCCCACGGCTTCTTCGCTCTATCTGTCCTTGAAGGAGTGCTGGACCCCCAAGCCCACCCTCCCAGTTGGAAGATGCTTTGTACTTTCCTCTGTGCTCCTGGAATATCCATCTGACCCAGAGTTTCCAGAAAACTCCCAGGACTTCACACAACCAGTATCATTTACAGCAAGGCAGCTTATCCCAATGCTGCTTCGTTCCCCTCCTTTCCTGAAAGAATGCTTTCTTTATTGCATGCGTTTTCAGGTTGGAGGAAGAAAATCAAATGACTTATTTTAAAATGTTTCCTGTAAGATGTCGACACCGCCTGGCAGCAGCCAGCTTGCTCAGCGTTATTGATAGGTGTTTGAGGGGAGCATGTGACTTCTAAAATGAGCAACGGAACACTCATCTAGGATCAAATTGGAGGTGCTCTCAGGCCTACCTGCTCCCACGTGGACACGTGCTTTTTATGCCTTTTCTTTTTTATTCCAGGAGAGAATGGAGGGCCTTCAGAGGAGCAGCTACGGAACTATGGGCGAAGGTAAGACATCCTCAGTGTTCTCAGTGGCCCCAGGCGCCTGGGCAGAGTTGCTCTTCCCCAAGCCCCACCTGTCCCTCACCTCAAAGGCAGGACAGAAGCCCAGTCATTTTCAGCAAAGAAAAAAAGCAGCTTTTGTTCCCTTCCCTCTCATCATCACATCCCTGCATGTGATGTATGGGGAGAGTGGAAATGAAACTTCAAGTCAGCATTTGGAGGGTTTGGAACCAAATCGGGAAAATGATTTCTCTTTCCTTGTCTGCTTTCAACCAGCACGAGGAAACACCTCCCCATGGGGCGCCAGCCATCGTGTTGGCGCTGCACTGTCCAAACACTCAGGGAAGGAAGAGCCAACCCAGTGCAGAAGGAATGAAAGAATCCATTTTAGGAAATGATCTCAATTCATTTTGATTCATGAAACACCAGAATGTGACGTGTTTCGCCTTCATGGCCCTTAAACATCTTAGCTCTCGGCTCCAACCCCACCTCCAACACAGCTTCCGTCAGCACGTCCTGTAATCCAATCACCCGACGGCTGATCTTTCCCACACGTGCACCTCTAAAGCTCTTACCTTCCCCTCTTATCCAGCCACCCATCCAATGTCCTCTGCCAGACTTTGTCCTGATATTAACACCAAGCCTTCTGCCATCTCAATTTCAAGTTTCCCATTTCCCACCCAAAGAGTCAAAACCCAGTCATTCAGCCTTTGGTGAGAGGTCACTCCAGCTGGCTGCAATATCTGAGACTTCCTTTACCCCCAAGTTTTGGATGAAGGTGTGGGAATTTACAGGTGATAATATTTTCTCATTTTTAGCTTCTACCTCTTTCTAGTCCCACATTACTTTGGCATGAAACTGATTCATGGGAAAGTGCAGAACCAAACCACTATTCTTGCAGCCAGACCATCTTCTCCAGATCTAGAGGAAGGGCGCCCAGCATCCCCCTTGGGGTAGCAGTTCTCACTCTTCAGGTGGCTCCCAGGTGGGTTTCCAATGTGCCAGGAGACCACCAAAGGGGTAGAAAGCCCTGGATGGTTGCGCTAGAGCATTGTGCTGGGAAGGAGGAATAGAGCTCTTGAGACAAGCCATGAGGGCCCATCACCTCAAAGTCTTGAGAAGCACCAGCAGAGTAAGACCCAAAATTCCTTTTTCCCAGGCAAAATAGAGGACAGCTGGCTCCAGACGTCATCACCACTGAGGATGGTCCTGGTGGGCAAAACCGGCTGCGGGAAAAGCGCCACCGGCAACAGCATCCTGTGCCAGCCGGCCTTTGAGTCCAGGCTGGGGGCCCAGGCGGTGACCAGGAAATGCCAGGAGGCCACCGGCACGTGCAACGGCCGGCCCGTCCTGCTGGTGGACACGCCCCCCATCTTTGAACCGCAGGCCCCCACCCCAGAGAGGTCCCAGGCCATCTGGGACTGTTATCTGCTCTGCGCCCCGGGGCCCCACGTGCTGCTGCTGGTGACCCAGCTGGGCCGCTTTACCCCCCAGGACGCGGAGGCCGCCAGGGGCCTGAAGGAAGTCTTCGGCCCCGGGGCCATGAGGCATGTGGTGGTCGTCTTCACCCACAAGGAGGACTTGGGGGACGAGTCCCTGGAGGATTACCTGGCCCACACGGACAATGAGCGTCTGCACCGCGTGCTGCGGGAGTGCGGCTATAGGTACTGCGGCTTCGACAACCGGGCGGGAGGCGCCGAGCAGGCGGCGCAGCTGGCCCAGCTGCTGGCGCAGGTGGACGCGCTGGACCGGGAGCACCAGGGTGCCTTCCTCAGCAATGACCTCTTCTTTGTCGCGCAGCGGCTGCGGCAGGAAGGGGATGGCGCGCAGCCGCGCGGGCACCACCTGGCGCAGGTGCAGAAGCAGCTGCAGAAACACCGGCGGCACCTGGACCAGGCCGAGGGCAGCTGGGCTGGGAAGGCACTTCTCAGAGCCAAAGCCTGGGTGCGGTCTCACCTTGGGGTGTCTGCTGTTGTCATCATAAGCATTTTGGTTTTTCTTGCCATTTTAATTAACTTGTGCATTACTTATGGACACTGAGCGCTGTCAGGTGATGACCACAGCAGCTGCTTTTTTCAGTCACCATTTCTGTCCATGTGTCAGCAACTTCATTTACTTCCTTTTAACAGAATTTCACTTTCGATATCTCTCCCTTGCCCCAGACATGTCAGACCCAATAAACTTTATTCATGTTCCTTTCAGCACTTTTAGGTCAATAAAATCCAAAGAAAAGCATGTTTCTATTTTCTGCTTTCTTCAAAATGATGTGGGTCAATGCCAAATTAACTGGGTACTTTGGTGACATATTGGGGGGCTTGTGGGAAGCAGGGTGAGCGTGTGCCATGCTATGTGCACCTCTGGCCTGGGGTCCATCTTTGTGGACCGTGCTGTAGTGGGAGGAAATGTAGTACATGAGAAGCATGTTAGGGATGGGGAGGAAGGGGTGTCGGTAGCAGGACTTGAGGAAAGTGGAGTCAGAGAGGGATTTCCACTGGCTGGGAAGCGGCCAGCTGGAGTCCTGAGAGCAGGGCTGGTGAGAACAAGCGTTGGCTGTTTCAGGCTTAGCAGACCCTGCGGTCTGGAGGGCAGCTCTCAAGCATGCCCTCTTGGGCAAAAGCCACCAGACAAGACAGAAGCAATGTGCTAAGCCCCGTTCCCATGCGGACTGAGAAAAACATGACGAGGTTAAAATAAAATAGTGGCATTTATTTGGAGGCTGTCTCAAATCAGGGAGCACAAACTCAGGCATCCGCTCAAATCATGCGTTGCTGGGGTCTTCTTTTTAACGGGGTTTAAAAGAAAAAAGATGGGGGAAGAGGACAGAATTGTAAAGACGAGGATGGTTATAGACTATGTTCTACGGATCAATCGCTTGCATCAAAATGGGCATGGCTCCCGGGGAGAGAAGAAAAAGGGCGGGGGAGACAGTTGCTCAGTTCTCAGAGAAGCTGTGTTTAGAGGGAAACCACTTCTCGGCAGTTGGTAAAGAGTTCATTTGAAAGCTCAAAGTTCTGTCAGACAGACACAGGTTGGGTGGCTTCTCCCACCTGAAAAACTTCATGAACATGGAATTTAGATTCTGCGCCCCTTTCCTCTGGGTGATGGAGCAGTCTTCTGTTGAGTTCTCAGTCATGGGAAAGTCTAGAAGCCCTTCGAGCTCCCAGGCACACAGAACCAGCAGTGAGAGGTGTGAGGGCTGGGTCTACAGTAAATGCAACACATTTTCGACTGTAAGACAGCATCTTGAGTCCCAAACTCAGGATACTCAGGCTTGGCAGCTGTGGAAATGTGGGAATTGGGGGTGTCCCACATTCCAGTGCTGTAGATGGCAGGTGAGATGAGGAGTCCCCCGGCCCTTCCGCTTCATGGGTCTGTCCCCCAGTCTCTGCTCCTTTGTTCTCTGCAAGGAAGGCCTGCAGCTGTCTCCAGCAGCCTGTGCCTGAGGGCTGAGTGACTAACTCTGGGGCGAGTCTTAGGAACACAGGCCAAGGCCCAGGATTCCACCAAATCGGTCTGTCCCTTCCTCGACTTAATCCAGCCCCTCCACAGACACTTATTACAGGGATGCTGAGCATCAGCGCCTGTGCCGATACCAGACGCACGGTGACTCACACGAGCCTCCCAATCGGAGAGCGACGCTGTGGTGAGCAAAGGAGGCTAAAAAGATGTGGGGTGAGGGACGTGTGTGTGAGCAGGGTGCCAGCCACAAGGGGAGCTCGCGGGTGCAGCAGAGGTGGCCCTAGGCTGCTGTCGTTGTCCAGGGATCTGAGGGCCTCTCCAGTTGTCCCTTCAGGCTGAGAGAGACCACTGTCAAATGAGAATCTGCCCAGAGGAGGGAGGAGGGGTGCCGGACCCAAGGGAGTGAGGGGCCTGGGGCATCCCTGACAGAGTTCAGGACCATCTCACTGGGCAGAGGAGGCTCCTGAGGGATTGTAAGCAGGTAGTAAGTGCTAGAAGCTCACACGGCAGCAGTGCGGTGCGTGTCCGATGTACATGTGAGCCTGGGGACAAGGAGAACCTTAGCAGACAGAACTCCATCTTGGCGCTCAGGACCTCACTAAAATAGGAGTGGGGACAGAGAGCAGAGGTCGCGACCAGAGTCACTGAGTCCACAACGTGTCTCGGACACAATGTAGGAGAGGGAACCAGGTTTCTGTCTGGGCCACCCTGTAGCTGTGGCCTGGCGTCAGCAGGAGGACAGGGTGAGCGAGGAAGGATGTGGGTGATGGCCTTGCAATGTCCAGGTACATGGTTCCAGCCGTCCAGCAACAGTGCATGATTCATCCTCCCTCCAGGTCAGACACCAGGACCAGGCAGAAACATGGCCCAAGAAAACGTTCAGGAGCAGGGCTGAGGGGGTCGCGGCATCTCACACCCAGAGGGGGCCACAGTGCCGCTCCGATTTCCAGGTGACAGGCCACCTTTGTCAGTGTCCAGTGGCTAGCGAGGGCAAGCTCACCCAAAGTCAACCCAAGGCAGAGAAAGGCTTGCTATCCTTTGCTCCTGCGTGAAGTTTCACCAAAGAAATTCCTCAGAAAGGGATCAAATGTGAGTTCAGTGTCTCCAGCCACATGGCAAAGAAAGCAGAGAGAAGTCTTGAGGTGGTCACGTCCCCACCTGACCCCACACGCTGCCATTCGTCCCAAGAACCCAGCTAATGGGGTCTGCACACAGGAGTCAGGGAAGGTCTACCGCGTAGCAGGCACTGGGTAGCAGAGGGCGGGCCTCCGAATTCCAAGAACGGGAAAGAGAAATCTGCTCATCGTTCTTGAAGCCCCTTCCCCAGAGGAGGCACGAGACAGGGAAGTTTTCATGCACTGAAGGACAGAGAGACGCGCTCCCTGCCCCACTGGCCCCGCTGCTGCTCTTCCCAGGGGTCGCTCCTGTGGAAGGAGACTTCAGTCACCTCTCCTTGGCTGCAGGAGTCTCAGGTCTGGTCCTGAGCAGTGACAGGCAGAGACTGCACATGGCCAGTCAAGTGTCCCTGGAGCAGAGATGTGCACTTCCCACCTGAGGAGCAGACTACAGGCCCCGGGCGCTGTGTCTGCCCCAGCAAAATTCTCTGAGGAAAAGGGGGCTCACAGACAGCGGCCCATGTCCCCTCCAGAATGTGAGTGTTGCTTTCAGAATGAGTGACAAGCAGACTGGTATACCCAGGAGATGAGATTTTAGAAAATGCCCTGAGATACAGAATTAAAGGTGATACAAGAATTTCAGTAAGAGATAAATTAAAAAAAAAAAGTAAACCGCCCCAAACAAGACAAACACAAGTCTCAAAATCCACAAACACCCAGGCTTTGGTTCAGAGAAGCACCTTCCCAGCGCAGCTGCCCTCGGCCTGATCCAGGTCCCGGTCCTGCCTGTTTCTGCAGCTGCTTCTGCACCTGCCAGGTGGTGCCCGCGCGGCTGTGCCCCAGACCCTTCCCGCCATAGCCACTGCGCGTCAAAGAAGAGGTCATTGCCGAAGAAGGAGCCCTGGTGCTCCCAGTCCAGCGCGTCCACCTGCGCCAGCTGCAGCTGGGTCACCAGCAGCAGCACGTGGGGCCCCGGGGCGCAGAGCAGATAACAGTCCCAGGTGGCCTGGGACCTCTCTGGGGTGGGGGCCTGCGGTTCAAAGATAGGGGGCGTGTCCACCACCAGGACGGGCCGGCCAGTTGCACGTGCCGGTGGCCTCCTGGTCCTGGTCACGGCCTGGCCCCCCAGCCTGGACTCAAAGGCAGGCTGGCACAGGATTCCGTTGCCGGTGGCGCTTTTCCCGCAGCCGGTTTTGCCCACCAGGACCCTCCTCAACAGAGGGCCATCCAGAGCCCGGCTCTCTCCTCCTGCCACTGAGAGAGAGCACCAAGGCAGTGTGCGAGTGCCCGGGACTCACTGAGTATCCGACCCACACACCTGGGCTGGACACCTCGCCCCTGAGGTGACAGCATTGGGGCTGGGGTGGCTGGAGGGTGACTTGGTTAAGAAGAGTTCCCGTGATGGGATTCATGTCTTTTAAGAAGAGGCTTTCCCTCTCTGCCACATGAGGACACAGCAACCAAGCAGCGTCCTCACCAGACATCAAATCCGCCGACACCTTGACCTTGGACCTCCCGGCCCCCAAAAGAGAAGAAATAAATATTTGTTGGTTACCACCCTGTCTGTGCAGTTATGTTTTAGCAGCCTGAACTAAGACAGGGATACGGCTTTTGAAAAGGAGAACAGAAGATGAGAACCCAGAAAAAATCTTATCCGTGATCGATTAAGCATCACACCCTGTTCCCAGCACTGGGCTGTGCTGAGCCCCCACCAGCTCCCTCTCATGTGGAGAATAAAGGAAACCAGCAGACTTGGTAGAATGAAGTGACCAAGTCCTGGGGAGCTTCCCTTTTCGTACTTTCACATTTTGCCACTCTTTCCAGAAACTTCTGTCTATGCAGTCCCACCCCAAAGGCCTCAGGCTGGTATTTGAGGCTCCAGGCAACTTACAACCACTGAGTTCTTTGTCCCTCCCCTGCTCTCTTCCCATCCCTGCTGTGTGTGTTTTACATGCAATTGGGTCCTATCTGGAAACACTCGCCCTCTTTAAGCACAGTATGAGTGTGAATAACCTAGTATGTACATTTCTTGGGAGGATGCATTTTCTGGGTTTCTGGAGTGAATCTAGTCTTGCATCTTTCACCGCCAGGAGGGACGTTTCCTACCTGACACTGAATTTGGGGTCCAAGCGTCCAGAAGATCTCCACCAGACCCTTACCTGTGACAAAGGTGTCTTCTCCGTTCCTCCAAAGTCCTTCCATTGTGATTTAGAGGGGGAAGCATCGAGGGGCTGTTCAGACTGGAGCTTGATGTGACACCTGATGCAAAATATCACACTTTACAGAGGAGGAAATTGAGGGGAGAAAAGGAACAGCCACTGAAGGGTGCACAGCACTGAAGGCTGACCCCACGTGAAAGCGGGTCTGCACGCCCTCAGCCATCCTCGGAGAGTATGTAGACAGCCCTCCCTGCTCGCACACACGGTTTTTCCTCGCCGCTGTACTTAGCTCACAGGAGGTGCCAGCTTGTGCTGTCTGCCCAGAAGACCAAAGCAGTAAGCTGGTCATTTCCTCCTGAGCTGTGGAGTCTCTGCATGGGTTCCCAAACTCAGGGTCACCTGGCTAAGCAGGCCTCCTTAGTAAGCTCACCCACAGAAGAAATGTCCCTTGAGTCTCCACAGTTGTAGGAGTCTGGAGGGTCACCAGTCACCCATTTTAGCCCAGTCTGGGCGGGGTCCTGTGGTCAAAGGGGCTTCAGTGCTGGAATTAGGACAGTCCCAGGCAAAACAAGAGAAGCTGGTCATGCTGGGAGACCAGGCGGACAGGGGCTAGAGTGTGTCTGATAATCAGGGGAGACCTGATTCACTAGCTCGGACCCAGCGTTACACCCAGGGACCCCAGCTTCCGTGTTCTTAGCTCAGAGTCTTGCATCAGCAGCCCCCTCAGGGCCAGCTGCCTTCCATCCACTCACCTCCTTCCTTTTGATTCTTTCCTCCTACCTCCTGCCTCCTGCACTCAGGGAAGGGGTCCACTCAGGCCCCACCCCCAGAATGGCACACTCCCTTTCCAAAGCCACCGCAGGACTCTGTGATGTGTGCATTTCAGGGCATTTTCCTTATAGGAGGTTTAAGGCATTAAACGCTAAAGAATAAATCTCCAACTGTGGAATTTCAGGGCCTGTTGCAGATAAACTGAAAAACAAACAAACAAACAAACAAAAAAACGTTTTGGAATAAGTGGATTTTCCCAGTGCTCCTCGTGACCCCAGCAGACAGGATATTATCTGGCTCCTCTACCTGTGAAACTGGGCACAGCGAGTATCCTGGCAGGGAAATAATTTAATAAACATAAGCAACTTGGGAATCATATGAAGTACTGTCAAACCCCAGATTCTACCAGACAGACCCCCCCCCCCAGTAACAGCCTCGTGACTTCTACTGACATTTTAGATTCTCAAGAAAGAAACGAGAGTAGGTTACCCCTTCTTGGAATCTCTATTATTTGGCCATGTCCCAGGGAAATGAGATTAACTGCTTCATGAAGTCTTTCCCAGGATACGCGCACTTCTTAACATTAGTAGAGTCACCCAGGCAGATGAGTCACTTCCAGATGACTCCATCCAGGCCTGCTTTGTATCCAACAAGAGGGGCCTGATGAATGGAAACCAGCCCAACTGTCATCCGGCCATCCAGGGGGAGACCTTTCAAATGGAGTGCAATGACTAGTCTTAGGTGGGAGGTTTGGTCCTCAGGCCCACGACCCTCTACTCACCCGAGGTGACTGAACAAGCGACTGGTAGCGGGCCATCTCTTCCCCAAGGCCAAGGCTTGACTTGCTCTCGTGGAAACCAGTCTGAGCTGAGGGTTCGCTTGCAAGCCTGCAGTTCCGGAGGCTTGGCTGCTGTCTCTAATCCAAACTGCCACCCTCAGGCCACACGCGGCCTCGGCTTCCCTGCTGCATCCCTCCCTGGCTCTGTCCCTTACAGATTGCTTGCCCTGCTGCTGCATCTGTCCCCACACAACATAACCATCATTGTGCGCCTGCTCCGCCCTGGGCAAAGGCCTCTCTGGGGATGGCCATCCTCCCAGGGCCTTCATCTCCTCTCCACCAGTCCTTCTATTCATTCAGTAAATGATCTTAAAATCCTCTTGGCCAGAGGGTTAGACCCAGCTAAGGATGGGGGTGCAGCTTCCCTGAGCTGTTGGGGAGGAAGGGTGGCTTGCCTGGCCCCCCACCCCTGCCCTCCTTGTGGGGCCCTCTCCCTGCCACCTCTCTGGGGGCAGGAATGCATGGTGTGTGCGAGAATGTGACCAGCCTGAAAGTGATGTGGACTGTCCCGAAGCTTGGGCAGATTCTCTTTTGCCAAAAAGAGTCGTAATGCCCTCCCTCCCACCCGCTTAAATGCCACGCTGATTAGGAACAAGTGTGGCGGATCTCCCAGGAAAATAGCCTCTGCCGCTTCTAACGCCATTCTGGCTAAAGGCAGGGAATACAGTTTTAAACCACAAACTGTATTTCTTTATCAGAAAAAAATGAACAAAATGTTTCAACAAATAGATCAGCTGGGGCCTCGAAAACCTTCTCCCCTCTGTCAAGTGGGAGCTGCAGGCAGCTGAGTGAGAAGTGAGCGATGGAGATGAGATGAAGACTGAACAATGTTTTAACCTGTTTTTCAAAGGCAGTCCTGTGACTTCGGGGGGCAGGTGAAGCGGGAGAGGCAGGGCAGCTTCCCACGTCTGATGATGTGTTAGGGATCCGTACATGCACCCAGATAAGGGTTCAACAGCCTCACTTTCACATGTGGAGACTTTCACACATGCATGTGCGTGAACTTAGCTTGTTAACAGCACCGGTGGTGCAGTCTAAACTCCTTTTGTTCAAAACTGTAGGTTCTGAAAAATCAAGTATCAGTACTATTTTCAACTGGCACTTGTTTGGGGCTTTAGGGTAGATAATTCTGGCCTATAATTATTTCAGAATAAAGAAATTGAGACTTAGAAATATGAACTGTTCAGATGACACAGATTGTTACTGATTGAACTGGGATGGTGGGAAGAAGGAAGGGAGAAAGAGAAAGAAGAAAGAAAGAGAAATGAAGAAAGGAAAGGAAGGAAGGAAGGAAGGAAGGAAGAAAGGAAGCAAGGAAAGAGAAAACAGAAGCAGCCCAGTCATCTGATAGGTCCTGGAATATCTTACAGAGTCTGCGGGTCTTAGGGCAAAACTTCTCCCTCCTGGGCAGCCTTTCATTGGCTTCTAGTCTCTTGAAAAAAATAAAATGAAACACAAAAGTAATGAGGGATGAAAAAACTGGGCATAAATTCTCTCTTCCAGAGACAGACTGTCCCCGGGACAGGAAAAGAACTACATGTGTGCTTCCTCTTAAAGCCGACCTCAGAGGGGGCCCAGAGCCCTCAGTGAGCTGGAAGAAGAGGGCCTGTTGTTTTGCTTTCGGTAAGAATTCCATTTCCTTCTCCTCATCACATCTCCGTAAGACTTGTGTGCAAAGCAAGTCTTACAGTGATGAACTCGATACAGTATGTACAGTTGTAGATTCACTGTGATGCACACCAGACACCTATACATGTTATAATGCAATTCCTGCAGCAGAACTAATAATGAAAGCAACAATTTTTGATCAGAATAAGCTCACAAGGTGGAGGGCGCGGTTGTGTCCCAACTAAGACCTTGTCTGCCTTTCTCTGGCCGGGACCCGACCCACCTGCCTCTCCCCACTCCACCACCCCTCTCTGGCACACAGCGGGTTTCCTACACACCTTCTCCACGCCAGCGAAGGCTGGGCTCAAGGCAGCCATCTTGCTGAGACTTTCCATGGCTCTGATCTCCGTCTTACTTCTCCATCAAACACCTACCCTTCGGTCACCCAGACTTTGACCTTAGGGGAAGTGAATTCAGGAGCTTTCCTCGAAGAGAGGACTTGCATTTCCACCCCTTCCCATGGTGCCATTTAGGCAAAGGGGCGAGTATTTCAGGGGGCAGGGTGCCTAGTCTCTGACTGCCTGGTTGACCTCTTCTGCCCCCAGACACTAGCCCTATGAGGAGATCCTGTGTTGGGGAGCAAAGGGGACTCCTCTGAGCGCCTCTCAGGAGACATTCTCAGGGTGAATGGAGAAGAGTATCCTCAGCTATTTTCAAGTTTGAGTTCAGATGAATTCTTTTTTTTAAAAGGAAAAAAACAGGGAGGAATGAAGTGAGCAAAGACAGGAAGAGAGAGGAGGAGGAAGAAGCATTTGATTTATTTGTTCATCTTGGTTGTTCTCCCTGGCCCCGGGAAGTGAAACCCCCATCCTTGGGATGTGTGTGGACTGCTCCCAGCCGCTGTTCCACCAGGGCACGCCCAGATGAATTCCTGAAAAGCAGGAAAGTGAGATAGAGGAAACTTCTAGTTCTTTGCTGAGTTGGAGAGGAGGGATGATGCTGAGAACACGCAAGTGCAGTGACGGCCACCCTTGACAGAGGAAAAGTTGCCTATTTAATACTATAATCTTAACTCCTCACATAACATGAGTTATTACACAGGACTGACATGCCCCTGGCCCCCGCTATAGAGGACAGGAAGGCATGCTTTTTACATATACAGGACATTGTTTTCTTTTTCCTATGTAGAAATGCCACTGATTCCTCATTTTCTCCAAGACAAACAAGGAGCATTAAAACTCAAGTCTTCTAAGACAAAAAGTAATTGTTGGCAGACATAGACCATCTCTAAACTGGTTTCTCATGAATAATTTCATGCCTGAAGACAAATTATCCTGCTATCTCAGGAAATATTTTGTAGATACTTGCTGCATGGGAAAGGGCCAGTTCAGAGACAGAACCCACACCGGCCTGAAGGCGGAGTTCGGGGCTGAGCTGAATATGTATCTGCACCTGCCTGAGCAACCTGGGAGAAAGCTACAGGCTCGACCAGCTTCCTTCTGTACATTCGAGAAAATGATTTCTTAGAGAAAATTAATCATTGAAAGAGAACTCTTAATTCTGTCTTCAGACATTTCCTCAGCTACTCTGGAGACTGAGGTGGGCGGCCTTCTAGCTAGGACAGTTGAACATCTTTTTCTTCAAACCACCTGTTCTTTCTTTCCAATGTTTCCTCTTAAATTACATGTATTTTTCTTGCTCATTCTAGAAAGTCTTCTCTTATAATTCAAGAAATCAAAAATATGGTGGAATATGCGCCTTGGTGGAGCAGTGGTTAGGTTGTATCAAACACCTCTGAAGGAGAGCAGGCCACATACCCCTGGGCTCGAGTCTGGGGAAAACAACCAGTATGAGCAATAAATAAAAATAAAATGCTTCCTCCTCCTCTCTCTTCCTGCCTACTCACCTTCATTCCTGCCTACACCTTTCCTTTAAAAAAGACAAAGAAAAAGGAAGCAAAATCAGAACTTCTCTTAAAACGGTCCTCTTCTACCCATTCCTTTCCACATCTAGCTCAGCGCCATGGAGGGCCCCTCTTTTCCTTGCAGTGTTGACATGTGGAAGTCTAGTGCTGACTCTTCAAACCACAGATGCTTCTAATTCGTGGTGAGTGAAATATCAGCAATAAAGAAGGGAAAAGTCAGTGTCCTTTTCCCAACAGCCACGGAGAAAACAGCAAATATTATTCCAACAAATATTATTTCAACTGTGTGCTAACCAGTGTTTGAAAATCGTAGACCTGCCCTGTGAAAATAATCTTTCATCTCTGAAGCTCTATAGGATTATGCTTGTTTTATTTAATAATGTGTTTTCCCTAACAGTAAGATGGAAATGGAAACAGTAAGATGGAAACTGAAATTGAAAGATATTTATAGAATATGCCAGTAAGAAGAGAAAGTGCATCTGTCTCGAGAATACATGGAGCCTTCACCAACAGACTATATGCTGAAATAATGTGTTTTCCCTAATAGTAAGATAGCAATTGAAATTGTCAGTTGACAAATCCAAGAAATTTTATAATCACTTAGATTTTTCCCTCTTCTGCTACAGACATGCAGGTAATACACCAAAACAAAACAGAGTCAAAGGTTTGAGAATACTCTATCATTTAAATTCACGGCAGACTAGGAAAAACGGACTCTCAACTGCTGTCAAATGTGTTGTAAATACCACCCCCTGCTGTTTGCTAAGTTTAGTGAGATTTTTGCTCAGCCTGTACATTTTGCTAACTTTTTGTGGTCTCTTTCCTTCTTAGAAAACCAAACTTTCTCATTCCATTATTTAAAAATATAATCTTTATGTAGATGGTGACCTGGTAGAAGCAAGACACCCATCCTCTCCACAGAACAACTAGGAATTCACCTATTTTTCAGAAATAAATGCTGAGAAAAAGTAGGCAAAGAAACTGTAGCAACACAGCAGCAATCGTGGCAGCAAAGGGTAGATGAAAACGTCCAGGTTCAGAGCTCCATCACAGATTCAGATGAGGGGTTCCAGCTGCAGCAGAGGGGTTGGAACTATGGGAAGAACCAGTCCTCCCAGGAACTGTGACAGCAGTGGATAACCTGCCTAATGGGACCAGGACACGGAGCTGGGGAAGAGGGTTAGGCACAGGGCAGAAGAGGCACCAGTGGCCTGGTGGTTTGAACTGGGGGTCAGGCAAGAAAATTATGCTGGGCATGGCCATAACCAGAAGTCAGTGAGAGGAATCACCCACCCCACCCCCTCCCACTATATTGCCTGGGAGAGGCAACCAGGAATCCTGCCCTCAGGCTTCAAAAGAGCTAGAAGATAGGGCAGAGGAATGCATTCAATCGAACCAGGAAAGAGATAAAATAATGCATAGAAATGAAGACAGCATTCAAAACCTATGGGATAACATCAAGAGAAACAACATTTGTGTTATAGGGGTTCCAGAAGGAAAAGAAAGAGAAGGGGGACAGAAACTGTATTTGAAGAAATAATAGCTGAGGATTTCCCTAACCTAAAGAATGAAGCAGGCCTCCAGACCCAGGAAGCTCGGAGTTCCTAATAAAAGAAACCCAAGCAGACCTACTCAAAGACGATTTCTCTCAGTAATGGATAGAACTAGTAAGCAGAAACTCCTTAAGGCTATAGATGATCCAATCAACCTATTTGACATACTGATATTTATAGAATAGGCCAACAATAAGAGAAAACACATTCTTCTCAAGAATACATGAAGCATTCACCAAGACACTATATGCTGAACCAAAAACAAACCTTCAGAAATATAAAAGAACAGAAAGTATGCAAAGTATCTTTTTCAGAGCACAATGAAATTCAACTAGAAATCAGTAATTAAAAGATATCTGGAAATATCCCAAGTATTTTGAAATTAAACCACATAGTTGAAGTAACCTATGGGTAAAAGAGGAAATCTTAAGGGAGATTTCTAAAATATATTTAAAGACATGAATGTAAGATCCCTACAGTGTTAATTAGCAGCTTAAAAGAAAATTAATGGCATTGAATGTTCATAAAAGAATTTTTAAAGTAATTTGTTCATTCACCTTAAGAAACCAGATAAAAAAGTGAAAAGTAAATCCAAAGCACACAAAAGGGAGAGGCACGAAGGGAGGCAGATAAGTATAAGAGCAGAAATCACGGAATTAAAAAAAGAAAAACTATAGAGAAAATTGATAAACGCAAAAGTTCATTCTTTGCAAAGATCAATAAAATGAATAAACCTCTAAAAGAAGATATACTAATAAAATAGAAGATACGAACATCAAAATTAAAAACTTTTACACATCAAAAGACACTATTAACAGAGAGAAAAAGAAATCCACAGAATGGAATAAAATATTTGCAAACCATATGCATGTGTGTATTTATGATAAGAAATTAATATCCCAAATATATAAAGAAATTCTACAACTTAAAAAAATAGGTTTAAAAACAGGCGAAGCACTGGGCAGATGAAGAACACTTGGTGATGTGGTGGAGGGCAGGGGGTGTTGACATGTATCTGAAGAAGGGGGAAACTGCACATATGGGGAACCTACATGTGTGAGTTTACTTTAATGTGTTAAGTCAAATTTGCCTCAATAAAAAATTTTTAGTGAAAAAAATGGGCAAAAGGGGAATGCAGTGCTCACGGAAGGCAGGTCGTAACCCTGGTCACCACAACAGACTGCAAAGCCACTGGGGCACAAGCTGCTCTCCTCGAAACCCAACTCAGATAAGACAATCGCACCACTGTCATTTCCTGAAGATGTGCTATCAGGTTTGCAGAGTTCATACCGGGCACTAACAAAGCAGAGATGCTGATGAGGGATAGTTGACATCAGCAACATGACTATGTGAGAGCTTTCTTTGTATCCTCCCTCCCCCTTAAAGTCCAATTAATCAACTATGGAGCAGACGAGGCCCCTCTGATCATCAAGTTGGGAAACCAGAATGATCCATGCACAGTGTGTCTGGAGGGGGTAAATTGGGGTTTGTGGAGACAAGAGAACCCAAGCATAGCAGAGCCTGCTCAATGATCCCAGACTCTGGAGAAGGGAGGGCAGAGACAACATAGAGACCCACGCCCTCAGTTCAAGGGACTCTCAGCGCAGCAGAGAAGAGAAGTAACACTCAGGCAGGAGCTCAACGAGGAGACTGCACGGAAAGAACCGCAGCAGAAGAGCTTGTCTACGCAGCCCCTGGGAAGGGAGAGGCACAGGACCGTACAGGGGAGTCAAGCCTCCTCCCACCCACAGCCATTACCAGATCTCCTGTGTCCCTCCACCTCCATCTACAAGGCAACAGCACCAGAGCATGGTGGCTCTGACTATTACATGAAAGTTTCAAGTAGCAAAGAGGTAGTGATAGATAGTAAAGAAGTCATGGCAAGACAACCAGAGAACAAAAACTAAAGCCACGGCACCATCTACAGGACAGGCCAGGGAGAGGACAGATTATTACCAAACTGCTGAATCAAAATGAAGAAAGGTAAGCCTGAAAAAATAACCAGAAAATGTAGTAGGCACTCCAAATGTAAAGACAATTGTACCTCCAACCAGTGAAACCAGATGATATGACATCCAAAAAAGAGAATGATAATCCCCAGAAAAGAAGCTAAAACTTACAGAAGAGTGGAATCTAACAGACAGAGAATTCAAAATAACCATCAAGAAGAAATTCAAAGAGATTTTTTTTAACTCTGAAAAACAATTCAAGGAGCTCAGGAATAAAATTATGAGCAGAAGGAAGACTGAAACTATAAATAAACTAACACATTCAGGATGATGAAAGACATTCAGTAAGTTATGTCAAGAGTGCTAAAGAAAGTAATGGGAGTAGAATAAACCTACTGGATAAATGAACCAGTCAGCCCAAAGACAGAAAACTGAAAATAATTAGGGTGGAAGAAGAGAGAGAGAGAAGATATTTTTTAAATGAAGAAACACAAGAACTATTTGTTTCCATTAGGAAATCCAAGATAAGGATAATGACTATCTCAGAAAGTGAAGAAAGGGAGAAGGAATCAGAGACTTTATTCAAAGAAATAGTTGATAGTTGAGAATTTCACAAACCTGGGAAAGGCACGGAACACACAAATCCATGAAGCTATAAAAAACACCTTATTTCCTAAATGCAATGAGATCTACTCAAAGGCGCATACTAGTGAAACTATCCAGAGTCCAAGACAAAGAAAAAATATGAAAGGCAGTTGGGGGAAATAAAAAATATATATAACGTATAAAGTTATTCCCATCAAGCTCTCATTATACACCACAGTAGATGTTCTACAGGTCAGAAGAGAAGGAAATGACATTCACAGTATTCAAAAATAAAAACTGCCAGACAAGAATACTCTGCCCTGCAAATTTAACTTGCAAATACAAAGGAAAAAATAAAGACTTTCCCAGACAAAAAAAAATTTTAAGTTTACCACCACTAAACCTCCTTTACAAGAAATGATGGTAGGAGCTCTTCTATCTGAGTCAAAAAAAGGAAAGTTGCCAAAAATTTAACAAAATGCTAAATAGACAGAATCAGAAAGTTTTAACTCTATCGCTGAACTGGGTATTAAGATAATTCTTAGACTAAAGGTTGATAAGTGAGAAACATCAAAAACAATTATAGACACTCTAACTTCCTAATGATCTCACAGTATAAAGAGGGGTAATTTATGATAAAATTTTTCAAGAAAAGAACAAAAAGGAAGAAATCTATATAGTCAAATAAAGATAAGACCACATCTGTAGGGAAATAAAAGATTAGTAAAGTTATGAGACATTCTATATAAACCCATAGTAACCACAAAACAAAAAGATGGAACAGAGACACAAACCATAAGTAAAGGATAAATGGAGAAATCCCTCAAAATGTAATGGTGGATAGAAACACAAGGAAAAAGAAACAAAGGAAAGATATATCAGAAAACAAAAGATAAAATAGCAGTAGTAAAGTCTGGTATATCAATAATCACTCTAGATATAAAGTGAACTCACCCATCAAAAGAATAAAATAAAACCCGACTATCTTGTGTTTTCGAGAGATTCATCTCAGCTCCACAGACAGACTCATAGTGAGAGCATAAAGGTATACAATGCATACAGTAATAAAAGAAAGGCAGGTGAAGCTATATTCATATCAGACAAAATGGCTCTTCAGCAATAAAGGTAATAAGAGACAGAGATGGACACTATGTATTGAAGAAAGAGTCGATACATCAAAAAGATACAATAGTCATCAACACATGCTGATGATGAATGCAGACACCAAAATACATCAAGCAAATATTAACACATCCAAAGGGAGAAATTAGCAGCCGCACAATACTAGCAGGTGATTTTAATTCCCTGCTTATGTCAGTAGATAAATTATGGAGACCGAAAATTAGCAAGGAAACAGCAGCCTTCAATCATACATTGATCAAGTGGAGATAAACAAACATGCAGAACATTCCCTCAAAAGCAGCAGATTGAACAATCTTCCCGAGCACACAAGAAACATTTTTAATAATAGACTCTGTGTTGGGACATAAATCAAATAGAGATAAATTTATAGACTGAAATCATGTCGAGCGTATTTTCTGATCATAATGGTATGAAACTAGGTATCAATCACATGAAGAAAGTTGGGGGCAGCAATGCAGATAAGTGGACAATAAACAACAGGCTTCTCAGCAACTGTTGATCAAGGGAGAAACCAAAGGATAAATAAGAGAAATCACTGGAGACAAATGAAAATGATGATACAAATTTCCAAGGCTTACGGGGTGGCATCAAAGTGACACTAAGAGGGAAGTACACAGCATCAGGCCTACATCAAGAAGTAAGAAAATGCCACCCTGGTGGCCTAGTGGATAAGGCCACAGGACACAGTCCACATCCATCCCAAGGACCCAGACTCAGGACCTGGGGCTGGGGGACAACCAAGATGAACAACAAAATAAAATAAATAAATGTTTCTTCCTCCTCTCTTCCTGCCTGCCTACCTACCTTCATTCCTGTCTGCATCTCTTCTTAAAAAAAAAAAAAAAGAAATGAGAAAATGCTTAATCTAATTTTGTAACTTAAGGAGATATAAAAAGAATAAAAAGCAAGCAAACAATGGTAGAAGAAAATAATAAAAATTAGAGTAGCAATAAATAAAATAGAGATAAAAGGATAATGCACAGGACCAATGAAACCAATGGCTGGCTCTTTGTGGAGAAAAATACACGGGCAAACCTTAGCAAGACTTGCCAGAGAGAAAAATAAGGAAAAAATGCTCTAAAATAAAGAGAAGAAAAAAAGAGGCAAAATTAGGTAAATCAGGGAATAAAAGTCACTTGTATGAACTTAATATTCAAGTGCTAATTCATAACGATGCATCCAGAGAGCATAACGTTATAAAGCAAGGCTACTTCAAGAAAATGATGGAATGCTTCCATTCAGCTGTTAATACTGTTGGTGCGTGCCAGGGTGATCTGGTTTTAGGAACTATTTCTGTATCCTTTAAGAAAATCTGCCCCCTGCCTAAGTTATTTGGGTGGATTTCTTTGCATTTTTAATCTTTTTTGTTCTTCAGCCAGTGACGCCCTCTTTATCTGTGAGTCTCTGTCTTTGGTGTTCTGTCAACAGTGGGGGTGTCTCTAGCATCTCACGTGAAGATGAGGGTGTGTTATTCTGGCTCTCCTCCCTCATTCCATTCTGCCAAGTGTCATTCTTCTGCCAAATCCATCTCTCCTTTCGTTGATTTCCTCCCTAGTCTGGCCAGGGGAAACTTTCAAATGTCTAGCATAAGAAAGATATGGGAGGTAAATTTTCTGAATTCCTGGCAGTGTGAAAAAAAAGTTTTCTGCCCCTTCCTTAAATAGCAAGATTGACTACATTTTTTAAATTCCGATTCAAACTCTTGTTCTCGCAGATGCTGAAGACTTTTCTCCATTTGTCCTCCAGCATATATTGGATCTGATGCCAGCCTGAGTCCTATGCTTTGTAAGAGACCTAGTGGTTTTGGTTTCATGTGTCTTTTTGAGAATTTCTCTCTCTCATTGGGGCTCTGAAATTGCAGGAAGATGGAAATGAAGTCTAAGAGAATTTTGTTTCCTATTTCTTGTGCTTGCCACTAGGTGGACCTTTTTCATTCTGCAAATTGAAGTTCTTCCTGTGTATTGACTTTCCCTCCCTAGTGTTGCTCTGTTCTCGCAGAGACTCCTGCTAGGTAGGCAGCCCAGTAACAGCATGGCGGTCACGGAGATGCCCGGCGTTGGTTCTTCTCGCTCGTGGTGCGTGCCTTTCTTTCACTTTTCATGCCTTTCTCTTTTTATTCTTTCTAATTTTTCTTTGGAAATTTTTTTTTAACTTCAGCAACTGTACTTTTAACCTCTCAGTAAGTCTGTCCTGGTATAATGACACATTCTAATGACTGACAGATGCCATATGCTGCCATCTTCCTCTTGCCGAATATGCTATTTCTGTGTTCCTTGTTTCCCTTCCGCTTCTCCACTGAGTCTCCTTTCTTTTCAGTTCACTTAGACTTTTCTGTTCCTCGGCACCTCGTGATCGTGCCTTTCTGTGCATTCTTACAAGAAGAGGAAGAGGAGGCAGCAGCGTCAATGTTTCTGGTAGGGGGAGCCTTTCCCAGGGGTTCCCCCCCACATAGTGGGTCTGAGGGAGGCAGGGACCCCCTGCTCCCAAAACCTCCCTGACGCTGAAGTGTCTGAAGCATCAGGTCCAACTTGAAATCTCAGCCCTCCTCAGAGAGATTACTTGGTCATTTGTTTATTTGTTTCAGTTTTATTTTTTTAAAGGAAAGGTTCAGGTAAGAGTGAGGATGAGTAGGCAGGCAGAGCAGGAGTGAAGATAAGTAGGCAGACAGGTTGGAAGACAGAGGAGAAACTATTTATTATATTTAGTTGCTCTTCTTGGTCGCTTCCCCCCGTCCCAGGTCTTGAACCAGGGACCTTGGGATGCATGTGGACTGTACCCGGTGAACTAAACCGCTAGACCCCTGGGTGTACCTGCTCAGTCATTTGAGAGAAGAGCTCTTTCAAGCATGAGTGTCTGCTCTTTGCCTGTGGCCTGACTGCACTCCAGGCTTTGTCCATTCCAGATGATTCCATGGAGCCTGTGTCTCCCTTTAAAGAAGTAAAATGACAAAAGCAGGTGGGTTTAATGATAAAACCAGGTAAGTGCTGGCTTAGGGAGGATAAAAGGATCAGAGGCAGGGAGTCTTTCTTCAATATTTTAAAAGACTTTTAGTGCTTTAATTAGATTCCCTTTTGATTAGTTGAATAATCAAACTGTTGAATGGGTATGCAGTGAAGAGTCTCCCTGCTACCTCATCGCCCAGATTCTCTGCTCCCCCGCCCCACAGGCTGTCAGTGCTGCCAGTTTCGGTGTTTCCTTCCAAAAGTATCTGTGCATGTATAAATATATTTGCATATATTTGCATATGTGAGTATGTGTATATTTGCAAACATCACAAAGCATATATACAGTCTGTTATGCCACACATATGTTTTTGCAACCCAGTTCTCTTGTAAGGGAGGGGTAAATCAGGAAAATGGTGGCAGTAGGGTACAGAAGTCTCTTTTTCCCAGAACTACAAAGTTAATCCCACCAAGTGACAGCAATCAAGGGCACGTGGGTTCACCCCCAGAGACAGCACCCACTTAGGAGGCTTTGCATGCAGACCCCAGGGACCTAGGACCTAGAGGTTCCTGGGCCACCAACTTAAATGCCCACTAGCTATGTCGGGCTCTCGGCCTGCGGATTAGACAAACTTGAACACAAAGGGCTCAAGAAAAGGTGCCTTCTCCATCATGCACTGGTGTGGTTGAGCCAGCCCTGCTCCAGCACTGCTGAATCCACAGCTCAAGCAGCAGCATCAGGAACAGCTACGTCCACCTCTCGACTCTGACTCCACAGGTGGCTTCGACAGCTCCAGGAGGACCTCTGGGGGGACAGGGTGCTGCTTCTGCTCCAGCTTCCATGTTCACGTTCAGCATGAAAGCAAGAGCCTTTCCAGTGGCCCTAAGATTTATTCTGATGTGGTGCTTGGGCATGTGTCCCCTCCCGAGACAATCTCCATGTCTGGAGAGAAGGTTCTGCTGCTTGTTCTAAGTTTGGGCCACAAGTTTCTTGTTTGTTCTGAAAAAAAAATTTTAATCACCATCCATTGGACCGCTCCTCCTTGTTTTCATGCCCTGCTCTCTCACTGTTCTGGAGTCAAAGTCACTGGTGTATTCTCATTCTATTTATCCATTCATTTGCTTTGTTTCCTTATAGTTCACATACAGGTGAAGTCATCCAATAGTTTACCTTTCTCCTCAGATGTATTTCACTTTCTGGCACACCCTGGTGGGGTAGTGGTTAAGTCAGTCATCTCTGAAGGTCTCAGACCACATAGCCCTGGGTTCAAGTCCCAGGCCTGGGAGAAACAACCAGTGTGAACAGCTAAATAAAAATAAAGATGCTTCTTCCTCCTCTCTCTCTCCCTGCCTGCTTATTAGTGTCTTCATTCTTGCTGACACCTTTCCTTAAAAAAAAAAAAAAAAGCCTAACATATTCCCAAGTTCCTTCTGTTTTGCTATAAATGACAAAATTTTATCTTTTCTTGCCTCTGAGTAATTCTCCGTCCTCTGTATAGACCATATCTTCCTTACCCACTCATCCATCTGTGGGCACCGGTTGTTTCCACATCTTCGCTATCGTAAAAAGTGTTGCGATGAACGTAGGGATACATATCTCTCTTCACGTTAAAAAAGGATGGAGGCTCCTTTGAAAAATAAAACCTACAACCACCGTACCCAGAAACCCCATTTCTGGGTGTCTATTTGAAGAACGTGAAAACTTTTTTACCTCTAGTAAGTTACATGCTTTATCCCTGGAACATGGAAAAGACTCTTCCATGAACACCTGCCTGGACAATGACAAGAAGTGGACCCCAAAATGGAAATTCAAGGGTGTTCCTAGAAAAGGGGGCCTACTTCTTACAAGATTCCATATGAACACTAGCCTCTGGACCCCCAAAAGCTTCCCCACCCCATGGGTCTGCCCACCCCACAGAACTTGGGGTTCTACACAGACTGTAGGTTATCCATAAAAACTGTCCCTTTCACAGTGTGACCCACAGGACCCCAGATGGTCCTGATGGTTCCCAGTGGGAACATCCTTCCAGCTTCATTCCAGTGTCCACCCTACTTGCTTACCCCAAACACGTCCCTGTCATCACCGTGCAAGGTGAGCATACGTGACTCAAACTCACAGATGGAAAAAACAACTCATGAAAAACAATTCACTTGCTGATTCATGCAAAAATATTTTCAAGCCATCCTTCCAACTATCCCTAATGTCACTCTATGTACACAAGACAGGTGGGTTAGTTTATCATTACAATTCACTGCTGACTTCCCAACTGATATTTACAGACCAAATTCTCCAAACTGAAGACAACGCTTATGCCGCTGCCTCAGATCAGACTGTAGGTTCTCCATAAAAACTGTCCTTTTCACAGTGTCCCATGCCTCAATCTTTCACAACACCCACAGACAAAAACGTGGAAGTCATACTTTGCTCCTCTTTGATTTCATGCAACTCACATGCCTTCTGATGGGGAACCCTACAAGCTCTGCATCTATGTTAAGAGCCCAGTCCCGCTGGAGTCTGCCCTGCACTACCCTTGGCTTGCCTGACCCCTTCAAGCCTGCTCACTCTGCTTCACTCTTCATCCCCAGTTCAAGCAATGAAAATTACAAGTTATTCTTAAAAGAAATAGAGTAGGACACTAAGAAATGGAAAGACATCCCCTGCTCATGGCTGGGAATATCAATATCAATATCAATATCATTAAAATGACCACCTTACCCAAAGCAATATGTAGGTTAATGTAATCCCCAATAAAATCCCATGGGATTATTTCCAGGTAATGGGAAAAAAAATCTTAAAATTTGTATGGAACAACAAAAGACCCTGAATAGACAAAGCAATCATTGGAAGAAAAGAACCTGGAGGGATTATACTTCCAGACTTTGGACTATATTACAAAGCAATAGTGCTCAAAATGATATGGTAATTGAATAATAACAGAGGCACAGATAAGTGGAATAGAACTGAATCACAGAAATTGACCCATTCACACACAGTCTATGACAAGGGAGTCAAAAGCGTTTGCTGAAAAAAGGGAAGTCTTCAACAAATGGTGCTGAGAAAACTGGACAGCCACATGCAAAAGAATGAAGCTGGACCACTCTCTAACACCATTCACAAAAATTAACTCAAAATGGATTAGAGACTTGGACATAAGACTGGAAATCATAAAGCTCTTAGAAGACAATGTAGGAAAGATTTTCCACGATATCAGCCATAGAGAAGTCTTTGGGGACTCAACTCCACCATCAAGGAAAACAAAAAGAAAAATAAACAACTGGGACTACATCAAATTAAGGAGCTTCTTCACAGCAAAAGAAAACATCACCAAAACAAAAAAGGAAACCTACTAACTGGGAGAAGATATTTGCGCTCGATATTTCTGACAAAGGTTTAATATCTAAAATACACAAAGAATTCATAAAACTCAACAACAGAAAAACAGGCAATCCAATAAAAATTGGAGGAGAAATGGAGAGACATTTTTCTGAAGAGGATATACAGTTGGCCAACAGCACATGAACAGATGTTCCTACTTGCTGGATTTCAGGGATATTCAAATCAAAACAACAGTGATATATCACTTTACACATGAAAGACTGGCTGTTATCCAAAAGTCTGGAAACAACAAATGCTGGTGAGGATGTGGAGAAAAGGGAACACTTTCGCACTGTAGATGGGAGTACAAACTAGTACAACCCCTATGGAAAACTGTTTGGAGATTCCTTAAAAAACTGAAGATGGCAATCCCATATGATCCTGTCATTCCACTTCTGGGCATGTACCCCAAAAATATAAAAGCACCCATCCGTAGAGATGTATACATGTTGTTTATTGCAGCCCTATTCGCCATAGCTAAAAACTGGAAATTACCTAAGTGTCCCATGTCAGATGAATGGATATATATATCCAAGAGGATGATATATATATATATATATATATATATATATGCAATGGAATACTACACCCTCCTTAGAAGAAATGAAATCCTGACATTTGAATCAACGTGGATGGAACTAGATGGGATGATACTAAGTGAAATAAACCAAAAGAAGAGAGATACCAGATGACCTCACTTGTAGGTAGAACGTAAATAGACAAAACAAAGGAACAGACAAAGCATAACCAACCCTGAAACATTTGCAACAGAACTGAGGTGACCAAATGAGAATGGGCGGGTGGGGGCAAATGGTAGTGGAGCCCACTGGACAGTGGGGAAGAACACTAGGTGAACACTGGTGGAGGGGAGGGTGTGTTGAAATATATCTAAGACATGAGGAGCCTATACATAGGAAATTATTTTTAATGTGCAGAATAATTACTACAATAAAAATATATAAACATAAAAATAAATTATAAAAAGAAGTGAAATAGATCATCAGTGGTAGGACTTTGGAACGAAGGTACATCAAATAATAGGAAGATGTGAAAAAGAAGTAAATCTAATGTCTAGAAACATTTTAAGAGAATTTAAAATTTAACAGAACAGATTCCACATAATTAAGGCAGAAATTAGGTAACTTGGTAAATACTTACGAAAATTTATTCAGAATGAAGCAGGTCTAATGTAAAAAAGTGTTTAATGAAAAATACAAGGGAATTAGGAAATAAGAAAGCAATGTGAGAAGGTCTAGTGTTCATTTATGAACATTTCAGGAGCAAATATTAGAAAGAATGCAAGACTCAGTTGAATTCTAAGACTCAGAATACTCAGGAAGAATTTTCAAGGGAAATTAAATCCACACCCACCAAACATGTTCAAGGAAATCCTCAGAACACCAAAAACAAGGAAAAGAACTTAAAAGCAAACAGAAGTGGTTATATTTAAGTAAGGCTGGAATTGCTTAGCCAGTGAAACTCTATCCTGATCTGGGGATAATAAGGAATATTCTGGAAAATAAAAATTTTGAAGACTTTGACTTCTAAAGGAACTTAAAAAGGATGACTCTCATGGAAGAAGAAAAATAATAACACAAAGACCTGTCCTACAAGAAGAAAAGGAGAGCTTTTTTCTTAATAAAACCATATGTAAATCTAACCAAACATTGAGCATTTGAAAAAAATCAAAATATCTGACAGGTGGAGTTCAAATAAATCAAGATAGAACTAAAACTCAAGACAGGAGCATCCTGTAACAATATCGTATAGGCATTGTGCTTTTTTCAGGGAGAGGAGAGGCTGTTGATGACCTTAGAAAGTGTTTAGCAAAGTGGGCATGATGTTTTTACAAAGATTTCAAGGGAATCTGCTAAAAAGGTAGAAATCTTCCTGGATAAGGAATGGAGAATAGGGTTCCAGAAAGCAGAGGAAGCACTAAACCAATAAATACAGACGACCTCAGGGGCAGTGTCTGGGGGTGAAAACGCACAATTGCAATGTCATCTTCCTAATTCAGATGGGATTTTTTTCTTTTTTTTTTTTTTTTAGCAATACACATGCAACTTCATTTTAATAAATATAGAAATAAGAAATAACTTTAAATAAGAAATAAAATAAGAAATAACTTTATACATGTCACATGTTTTAGAAGACTCAAGTCTATCAGCTCTCACCTGTGCCCTCATTTTGCTCCACCTCAGCAGCACCTGAGGGACATGTTGACATGTCATCTCGTGCAGACAGAGGGATGTTTTTTCAATAACATTGACAGTCTTTCCTAACACCAACTGCAAAATTGCTGTAAGCACTTCTGTGGGGCTACGGCCCCAGCACCCCCTCTGCGGAGGCTGAGGCCATGGGGCGCAACCTGATCGGGACCAGGGCTGTCGTGGTGCCCAGGTGAGGAGTCACTGTGTCCTTCGTCTGGCTGGTCCCCAGAGTGCTCCAGGAGATGCCATTTTTTTATCATCTTAGGTGATTCCACTGTCCCCTGAACCTGCCAGTGATGCCACCCTGGAGATTTCTAAAAGGAGCACAAATGAGTCCGATGTTAGCTTTGGTTTAACCATTTTGAGGAAACGTCCAGCACCCAATGAGACACCCATGTCTGAAGAGGCTCTGGCCTGGCAGGGGCAAGAAGAGGTAGATATGAAAGCACCCAAGGCAGGAAAGCCCGCCCCTTCCCTCCACTTTCACGTTCTCCCCTCTGGACAGACTTTACTAGGAAATTTGCGCAATAGCTGCAGACAGGAGGCAAGAAAATTCCAGGGGGTGCCCGGATGGAGCCAAAGAGACACCAACTGCAGGACGCAGGACAAGGCCACCCACAAACTGAGCCAGGGCGGACACCCCTCCCCGCCACTGCCTCCCACAGCGGTCACTCTCAAAGGCCACCTTTGCCCCCAGCCCAGGGGAGGAGCAGCCAGGAGGTACCGCAGGAGGCCACACCCAGACTGCACGGCCGCCCTCTCCCTGCCCTCGTCCAGGCCACCTGGCCTCCTGCGGGAGGGGGACCCAGGCTGAGATGAGCAGGGCTGGGTCTTACACAGGAGCGGGAGGCCATTGTGATGACCAGCTGTGGAATGTGAAATCTGGTCCTGATGTTAAACCAGTGGAAAAACGGGGAGGGAACCACACCGACCGAGAGCGCTGGTGAGGAACCAGAGAAGCATTTCCTGTTTAAATCCATCCGCACGTGTAAATAGGCTTGGGATTATTCGCCTGACCCCGTGTCAGGTTCAGGGAGCCATCCTGTCTGCCTGTCCCGTCTCCCACCAAGACTTATGTGCAGATAGACACATAAACTCTTGGTTTTTCCACATAAACAAAAGTGGGGGAGGTGCATGACATCTGATTTCCTTCAGAAAAGAAAAACAGAGATTCAGAAACTCCCAAGGTCATTTGGGGGTGAGGAAAGGGGAGGGAATAGGAAAAGGGGGACAGAGGGGAGACTATCTTTTCTCAGAGGCTTAGAAACTTCAGGAAAAAACAAGGAAGTTGCCAGACTCTGACAGTAAGAGAACATCTCAGGCAAGAACTTAGAAAAAAAGAAGAGGAAGAAAAAAAACCCTAAATTGACATTTATTTACCAGAATGAAAAAAAAAAAAAAAAAGTCCCATCTGGCCGTACAAGAGCCAGTTTAGAAACAAGGAGGCAGAGCTCCAGCAGCTGGAGTTAAGAAGACGCCCCCTCTGACCTCATCTTGGACCCCGCCCTGCCTGTTTCCTACCAAGAAAGTCCCTTTTTTGAACTCTAAGGTCATGGCAAGTTCAGCAAAAGAACTCAAACAAAGAGATTTCGTTCAAGGGGCCTTGCTGCCCCTCTGAAGCGCCCTGCACGCCAGCCAGGCGTGACCATCTGCCCCCGCTTCCCGATGTTCTGAGGGCAGAAGCCCCGGGGAGCTGAGCGGCACCGACTGTTCCACACCGCTCAGCAGGGCTGGAGGCCGCAGACTGGCTTGTCCGCCGCCGCGGACGACCTCACGCTTGGCGCTCAGGTGTCTGGGCTGGCAACATTCTCCTGCTGCAGAATGGAGAAGAGAAAGAAATCTTTCCCCCAGGCTCTCCAGAAAAGTGGGCATTGTTTATGGAGCCACCGTGAATATCTCCCTCCCTGAGACTGAGTGTGAAGACAAGACGGCACAGCCTCCCTCAACCTACAGGTCTCCTGCGTCGTCACTGGCCCCTGACACGTCGTTGCGCCCTCTGCCCTGCTGGCGCCAATGTTTGGCATCGCGCCATCTCTTGAATGTGTGTGACCCATACAGGGAATCCTGGCCCCTGACACCAAAGGCCCCCTATTTAACGGCGGGGTGAGATTTCCACTTCCCCGTCACCCACCTTGCCAGTTTCTCCCTCATTCACCTCATCCTTTCCAGTGTCACACTCCAGGGACAGGCATTGCCCACTTAGAGAGAGGCAGGTCCCACAAAACCCCACTCCGGGCAGCAGAGTCGTCTGCCCTCAGTGGGACAGAAATCCTAGAATCCTGGGGGCAGAGAGAAGGGCCCCGCTCCGGGAGAGGAGGCCCAAGGAGGAGCTGAGCAACTCCGCACGTCGAGGGCAGCGCCGGGCACCGAGCGCCGGCACCAGCATGCCCGCTCCACCGCCACTTCCTCTCCTGCTTTTGGACCAAGTGGCTGGATAGCTTGATATAAAGATATTTCAGAAACTATCTTGTGCAGTGACAAGAAAATCTGCAGCTGAAGACAGCCAGTCTGCTCTTCCTGCCTCGTCAGCTTCCCAGAGAGCAGAAGAGATTGTTCTAGACTTGGTAAGAGACTTGGTAAGAGAGAGCTGACCCTAGGAGAGTCTGAAGAGAGAGGATTGAAGAGGGGACCTGAGAGGTCAGGTAGAGGTGTGGCTTGAGGGTTTCTGCCACACCCGTGGTGACACGCAATTGAAAGAAGTCAGCAGCCCTCTGAACATGGCTGTGTGTCCCCGAGAAGACCAGGGTGATTTTTCGGTGTGTTCCCAGCCGAGTGCTCCTGGAATCTCCCTCCGGTTTCTTCTGCCCCTCCAGCAGTTTCATAATCCCTGCCACGCTGCAGCTCTTCAGCAGGCAGAAGCGTCACACCGTCCTCCGTGGGCGCCGCTAACTTGGAGACCGAGGAAGGCTGCCCGTCTTTCCACCAGGCTGCACTCTTCCCGATGAAGACCCCCGTGGAAGTCTGGGCGTGTCGTAGCCTGCACACAGCAGCCCACATCAAGAACAATGATGAGTGGAGGATTCAACACCACCTGCAGGACAGGTGAGCCCACCAGCTCCCTCACAGCTCCCAAGAGAAGTCACAAGGCCCTGGGTCAGGGAGACGGGGTAGTTTGTCATGCACAGACTCACAGCAGTGGGTCAGCACGGGTCCAGTGCCCACCGGGAGAGGGCCCTGCAGCAGTGGGTTGTGTGCAGGCCAGGAAGCCTGAGGCTAAGGCACCGCTGCTTTCTCACAGGCAATCAGAGCACTTCCTACTGAGTTCATCTGTCCCAGAGCCCCATGTGTGGCATCACCGGCCTCACCCTCCGGGAGAGGGGACACTTAGGGGTGAGGAAGGAGAAGGGATCTAAGAAGGAACACAAGGTCCAGAGACAGGGGAGACCCTCTTCTCAGAGGCTTAGGAACTTCAGGAAAAAAACAAGGACGTGGCCAGACTCTGACAGTAAGAGAATATCTCAGGCAAGAACTTAGAAAAAAAAGAAGAGAGCATCCCGCCCCCCACAAGTTGACATTTATTTACCAGAATGAACACACAGAAAAGGGCTGGTTTAGAAACAAGCCCTGAGCAGCGTCTCCAACTAAGGAGAAAGAAGATGCCTCCTCTGACCTCATCTTGGAATCACCCCTGCCTATTTCCTACCACGAAAGCCCCTTTTTCAAACTCTAAGTTCATCAAAAATAATTGAAATGAAGAAGTCCCTGTCAGGGGGCCCTGCTGCCCCTCTGAATCGCCCTACAAGCAGACCTGGCCATCTCCCCCTGCTCTCTGATGTTCTGAGGGCAGAAGCACTGGGGATCTTGCCCATCTCCCGCCTCCACCAGGCGTGGGCTCCGGGAGACTTGTCCTCAGTGCCATCGCACTGTGCCCAGAGAGGGGGCCTTCTTGATGCCGCATTGCTGGGGATAAAATAAATGTTGAGGTTCCAGGGCTTCTAAATGCCTTGAAACTCTCATTTCTTCTTTATCGGAAACTGGGATCACCAGTGGTTCTGGACCCAAGCTTTTCTCACTGGTAATTGGTGGGGTGAAGACTCTAAGGCTTCTGGGTTCTAACTGCATTTCCTGAGGCTGGGTATCTTGAGTCGACCGGATGAGCACTTAGAATTCATAGTTTCACAACTATGACTCATATTTTGGGGCTGTTTACAAACAGTGAGAGTCGAGTCTAAAACTCTGATTCCATTTCCCATCTGCTTGAATCATTCACCTTCTGAACACTGGCTTCGAGATAACATGCTGATGCCCTGGTGTGATGTCAGCGCCTCTGAATCCAGGCTCGTCTAACTGTGTCCGCACTGCCTTCTGCTGCTCCCCACACAGTCCCTGGGACCAGGCTCCAAGCTCCTGTCTGAACCAGCCTCTTCTGAGGGCGGATCCTATCCCACACTTCCCTGAGTTCTGTAAATCCCCCAGGTCAGAGCCGTAGATGCTTAAAGACTACCTTTGTGGGTCAAAAGATTCTGGAGTGTCTGACAGTCATTCTCACTTTCCACTGAATGGAAGGAAGTCATAGGAGCATCGCCACCAGGACAGAACAGAAGTAAATGGAGGCTTATTGGGATTCTGTTTCCATGTGACCCATCAGCTCTCATCAGGCTGCAGACCCATCCACACGAAGAGGCCTTTGCAGCACACCCTGGGTATAAATGAGGAAGACCACATCCTGCCCGTGCGAAATGATTTCTCACGATGGTTTCTGTTTAATCAGCATGAGGGGACATGTGACAATACCCGCATATTGAGCTGAAGGCACTAGAGTGAGAACAGTAGATGATGGAGAAGAAGGGCAGCAAATGGCCCAGGGGCCAAGCAAGTGTGAAGAAGGGGGCTCTTGGGGTGTGTGTGTCCTGCTCAGGTGCGGGGCTGCTCCAGGCAGACAGGGCATGCCCGGGCCAGGTCTTGGGTCACTCAGAGGATGATGGCTGCTGTGGCCTTCTCCTTGGAAGGGGAGGGAGGCGCCGAATTCTCCCCTAGGAGCTTCTTCTCTGCCCCTTCCTCATCCTGGAAATAAGCAGGGGAAAGAAATCAATTCTTGTGGGAAAGAAAGGATGAGCAGAGAATGACTCTTAGACACTTGCATCTGGAAAAGGTGACAGAGGAAGGGGACATGGACAAAGGTCAAGGACAGAAAGGAGGGCAAGTGGGCAGAAGAGGTGAAGACGTGGAGGGCTTGGGCAGAGGTTAACCCAGGTCACAGGGTCAGGTCAGGGAAGGCCGTGCTGAGGACAGGGAGGAATGGAGACTGTGCCTGAGCTCTGGGAATGGGCAGAGCTTTGGCCCTGAGGTCCTGGTCCCCAGTCTTCACCGATCAGCCCACCCTTCCCCCCACGCCCCCCAGCCGCTCACCAGGAGACTGGAGTCCCGGGCGCACAGGCTTCTGAGCCCCAAGGCCAGGAAAGCCAAGCCCAGAAGTATCTGCAGGACGCAGACCACCAGGAGCATGATGCGGATCCCTAAAAACATGTTCTGGAGACCAAGGGAGAAAAAGGATGCAGTCAGGAAGCCATGCCTCTGATGTGACGCTTGTCACCTTGTCAACTCAGCCAAACTCTGTCAGGCAAACTACTTCCCACCCCAGCAGATGGTATTTTTCAGCGATGGGCATGGCCACAGCAGCCACCCCGTCTGCTGACCTGCACTGTGACCTGATACCCTTCTGAAGAGGTGGGGTCTCTTTCTGCAGCCCCTACACTTTGGAAGGGCCAGTGACTGCTCCGACCAATGAAACACAGAGAGGTGATGCAGTCCTAGTTCCTGTGCAGTGAGGAGAAGCTGAGAGCAGCGTCCCCTGCCAGTCATGTCAGTGCACCACCTTGGATGTCCACCCTCTGAGGACCTCAGTCCAATGACACCTCCCTGCAATGGTGTGAGGAGCCGAGTGGAGAATTGCCCCTCGGAGCTCCTCAACCCACACGCATGTCAGAATAACAATAATGAGTTGTGCTGAGCCAGGACGTTTTGCAGCAGTTTGTTATGCAGCAGTGGATAACTGGGTCACCCCCACACCAGAAAAGTCAGGGGGTGTCTTTCTAGCCCACGACATCCTCTTCAGAATGTCTCCTCTTTGATTCAGGGAATCTTCTTGTCACGAGACTCTTAGACAGGTCTTCAGCTTATGTTAAAACCATCTGAACCAAAAACCTGGAATGAGGTCCCAACTCACAGAGCCTATTTCTCTGCCCCCCAGGGCCCACATCCTGCAGAACAGAGGGCTTTTCAGGGTCCCTGGCAGAGCGGGGTGTCTGTTCTTACCACCAGCATTTGCATGTACATTTTGCACTGCTCCTCATCCCAGCTCAAGCTGCTGTAACGTTGCCAGTGATATCTGTACTGAGGGGTAGTGTTCTCGGGAGCTGAGCGGTCGCACACGCTGTCTGTGTAGAAGCCATCACTTTGCCAGGTCAGGCTATACACACAGAAGACGACAGCAGCCACGGCCGCGGCAACGCCAGCCAGGTTGAGCAGACCTGAGGCCCAGGCCTGGAAGAGAGGAGCTTGACGTGAGGTCCCTGTGTGGACAGCAGGACTGCCAGCCTGTCTGTTCTCTCCTTCTTGGCCCAGGAATCCCACGCCTCTGAGAAAGATGCTGGGACATTGGGAGCCAAAGGGGAGAAGTCGGGAAAACAGAGCAGAGATATGGAGACATGGGAGGGGACAGAAGGCGCCCAGACTCACTGAATGTTGGCCCCGGTGCTTCTCATGGACCAGTATGCTGCCTCCGGCTGCAATCATCTGGACGAGAAGACCAGAAAAGGGTCTGTTTATTCTCAGAAATGCTTTCCCCTCACCTTCCCCCCGCCGCCCCGGTTTCCATAACAGCCCATCAGAAGTGGGATCTGAGGGGCCTGCAAAGAATCCAGCGCATGCAGGGACTCCATTGAGCACCCCCAGCCTGGCTGGAAGGAGCATGGAAGGGAATGGAGGGATTTTGCCCACCTGCTAAGGCAGCTCCCTCGTGGTGAGGGGCATGTGAACTCTGGGCCTTTGGGCTCTGACTCAAATCCCTGATCCAAAGAGCATTCTCCTTGCCAGGCCCAGTCACGCCACCGCCCTCACTCACCACAGCCCCGACCCAGAAGGCGCAGCCTGAGCCGCGCAGCTGGATCCAGGGTCCGAAGTAGAGAAGCCCTCCGAGGACACAGCTCAGAACCCCCAGCAATATCTGGGCCACCTGCAAGACAGCAAGAAAGGCAGGCCCTGCCCCTCAGACCACTGGTCCAGGAGCAGCGCCGCTCCCCACTAGGGGGCTCTCCTCTCCTCTTCCTCATCCTGGGTCTTCCTACAGCTCTGATTCTGGAAGGTTCTGTTCTCCTAACAGCCATGAAGCAGCCTGTCCTGGTTCACCCCGTCCCTCTGCTGTGCTGGCTTTGTCCTTCAGACTTTAACGTCACACTTTGTCACCCCACCTGACTTTCCCACTTTTTGATCCCCCTTCTCCTGGGGAAGTCACACCAGCCTGTCCCGGGAGCTCCAGAGAGACCCCTCACAGACGGTGAGTGGTCAGAGGCCAGTCCAGAGTGAGCTGAGTCTCCAGCTCTTCGGGGTCCCCTCGGATTTCAAGCAAAGGGCACACTCTATAAGGGTGGCCCCCCCAGCCCATGGGTGGAGGTACAGGGCCATTTCCACCCCCACGGAACTCCTGTCGCAGGCAGTCTTTGCTCCTGCTTCAGCCTGATGCCTCCCACTGCCCGAGTACAGTCCCACCTCTCGTTTCGTCGTGGTTCCCCAATAAACCGTCTGCACACCTGGCTCCAGCTGGCCTTGCTTCCTGGAGAATCCAACTAATAGTGCTGCTTGGACACCCCACCTCCTGTCCTGTCATATCCGAAGTGCAATGTCTCATACCCCACCAGTGCCCCGATACCCACCTCTCTGGGCTTCTGAGGCACCCACCCCCCGGCACCTCTGCTCCAACCCTCCTCATGCCCTGGACCCCTCTACCCGCTGGTACTCCAGCGCGGCTCACTCCCAGGCCCCAGAGACACCACCCACCGGCACGCGGCTCCTGTCACGCCTTGTTGTTTGCCCGCACAGGTGCAGACTCTCCCCACTTCTTACCTGACCATCTCTGGGCTCTGAGGCACAAATTTCTGCTTGGAATCCATTCACGGCCTTCCACGATGGACGCAGATCCAGAATAACACGGCCCCATCTGCATTCCCAGTCCACCAGGGGTCCATCCCACCCTCTCATCTGGCAGAACTGGCGCCAGGCTTTCTGGCCTGTTCGCCTTGCCCCTGCCATTCTCTTTTCTTCCCTCCTCCACCTCTGTCCACACCACTCCTCCATGCAAGGTCTGGCTCAGAGACCCAGGCCTGAAGGGAGCTGCCCCACCTCTCTGGGCGTCTGTGTGGCTGCCTGAGCCTCCTGGCGTGCATTGAGCATTGTCGGTTATGCTCTAGAGATTCTCTGCAATTTTCCAGAAGCGTCTGGTATATTGCCCGGTCTCTGCAGCCCATCGGCCCATGTGGGTTCCATGAAACTGAATTAAGGGCCTCCAGGGATGCCGCCCTCCCTCCCACCGCTGGCAGGAATGTCTCTTCGACCCCAAGGAAGAAGGCCATCATTTCTCTCCATCCAACTCTGTGAGAAAATGTCCAAAATCTTGTTTTCCAAAACCAGATGCATAGAGTGCACTCTTCCAGGATCCTGCAGCCTAAGAGTGAGCTGCCATCCTGGGCGCCCTGGGGAGCCCACCTCCCCGATCGCACTTACCCCTATGGACAGCTGCGTGTAGCGAATCTGGGTCTTAGAAGGGCCAGGGTCCCGAGGGCGAGAAAAGAACTCCTTCAGGGAGCTCCCCGCTTTCAGCAGTTGTGCCAAAGCTGATTCCTGGTGGATGTGGATGCTGATGTGGGTGGGCTGGGCGGCTGAGGCAGCCACCTCCACGCCATTTACAGTCACCATGTTTTGGGACATCCTGCCTGCAAGAGAGAAGACAGACAGAGGGGAGGTCTGGGGTCAAGGTAAGAGGAGTGTGCTATGTGGGTGAAGAGAGAAAGTAGCTTCCTGGTCAGGATCCAAGGTGCTCCGGCATGATCACCCTGTGATCGGAATCCATCGGCGTCCTCACCGCATGGGCCCTGGGTCTGGGTCTCAGGTTGGACAAAGAAAGGAATTTAAAATGCTCCTCGGAGCAAGCATGGTCTTCTCTAAGGAATGCAGGTCTGTCCTCGTCCAGCTTCTGTCCATGGTCTGGCTGCTGAGTCATGACCATTATTACCATTTTCGCTAGGAGCACAGCAATTAATATGCTTCACAGTCTCTGTCTCCGTATGTCATTTCCTTTTTAATTTCATGGCCTTTTTTGCAGCTGACTGCATATGCACTTTAGAACCAAGGTGCCCGCCTCCAACAGAAACCCTCCAGGTCACTCCGGCGGGCACCCTAGCTGAGCATCAACGTGTGTGCCATCATTACTGACAGCAGTGCCGATGGCGCCAGCAGCCATCATCGCCTGAGTCTTCCTGGGTGGATTCGGCCTCCATTTCAGAGCAGTTAGGAGCCTGCGGTCCCCACTGCAAAAGCTGAAGCAGCAGGTCGCAAAGGCACACTGGCTCCTTTGGCGGGAGCGCCATGTCCACCCCTAGGAAGAACCCATGAGCGCCGTTTTCTCAAACGAGGCAGCATCTTGAGCAGTCTGGTGGAGAAAGGTCCTGGGGTCACCGGCAGCTCATTTCCAGCTAGTTTCTGCCTCCGCCAGAGCTGACACGGGATGCACACTGACGCACAGGCGGGCAGACAAACTGGCGCGGCGCAAAGGAACCCCCGTCACTGAGCAGCTGCCCAGTGAGACCACCCTTCCTTCTCTCCCCCGTGAACAGGGTGAAAGTATCCCTAAAACCCTTCCCGAGGCACTTGGGCATTTACCCAGCCCCCAGTTCTTACAGGTGAGGGTAATAAAGCCCTTCCCTTCGCACAGAAAAGCTGGTTCCTCTGCTGGACGCTCACCAGGGGGTGGGCCCACTGGGGCTGAAACGTCTGAACCCAGGTGTTACTGTTTTGCTTTCACCTACATGGCCCGCTTTGATGTCAGAAGGACAGGTGCTGGACAGTTCTGCACCACAGGAGTTTCAGACTGGTTCAAGGACTCATCGTGAAGTCAGCCTGCTTTCAGACTGATCTTCCCTGGGGCCAGGAGGCTGCAAATCTACCCTGGGCTCGGAGCCCCCTGAATACTGACCCCCACACCAGCTCCAGATGAGCCCCTGCTCTCCCTCCTCCCAGCCAGGCCTGCCCGGGAGCCATTCCCCTCCACCCACCCTGATTCCAGGCTCTGGGGGCTCTCCCTGAGACCCTCGACACTCTTCACCCCCCAACCCCGCCCTGGAGCTGGAAAGAAGGGACCACAATCCTATGTCCTGGGCCACGTCTTCTGTCCAGTAAATCCCTACCTCCCAAGCAGGTCCTATGCAGCCAGAAATGACGGTATGGTCTCCTGTGAAATGGGATGGGGGCTTTGAGGGGAAGAGAGGAAGACGAGGAGGATGAGAAGGCAGAGGAAGAAGAGAAGTGGGTGGAGGAGGAGAAGGAGGGGAGAGAGGACCCTGCAATGAGTCTGCTGTGAAGAGGTCCCTGGGCTGAGGCCCGGCTCACCTCTTGTCTTCTGAGAGCCAGCAGTCACACAGAACAGGTCTCAAGAGCTGGAGCTGGCCTGGAGGGAGGCTCTGCCAGGCAGGGGTGGGAGCGGAGCAGAGGAGGGGTGGAGGGCTGAGAGTCTGACCTTCAGCAATGCACTTCCCAGAAGATAGCTGGGGCCAAGGGGTCCCTTCTGGGGGGTTCTGGATGGAGGGACAAGCAGGAGTCAGGGGAGGCGGAGCGTCTGGCAGGCAGGCACACACTCCCAGACCCTGAGTCAGAAAGCTGGGCCTGGCGGGGTGGGGAGAGGACAGTGTCAGTGGGTTTCCCAAGGCCAGTTAGTGACCCCACCCGCCGGACACCCATCTTGCCTTCTAACTGTCCGGCAGGCCAGAGCCCAGTGCTCCATCTGCTGCAGCTGGAAAGCCCTAGAGGGGCCCCGGTGTGGGGGTGGGGGAGGGCCCTGTAGGAGCAGAAGACACATCACTTCCTTGCTGGCTCTGCCCACTGATTCCTGCGGTGGGTGCCCCTGTCCTGCTTCCCTGCTCCCACACTGGAGAGAGGTGAGACAGGACCTCGGCCAGACAGCCCTTCCTCACACCCTTCTCCCAAGACCCCCAAGCAGCCTCGTCACAGGCACCCCTCAGAACTCCTGGGGAGGGAGGGCTGTCAGCCCCCACTTGTGGCGGATCCCCAGGAGTTGGCGGGGAGGTGCCCAGGGCACCCCTATCCGGTGCCCGACGGTCCGGCCTTTGCACTCCAGCTCCACTCACAACCTTCCTCCCGGAGGGCGTGGGGTGCGCAGCGCGGCAGCATGTTTGGAGGACAAGGGAGCAGAAGGAGCTCAACGGGCAGCCTGCAGCCTGATGCACTGGGCTTGGGGCACCCGGGCCCTGGGAGCAAGATGGGGACAGAGCGAACCTGGGGTGAAGGGGAGGTCCCGCGGGCTCAGCAGGGCCAGGCTGTGGGTGGTGAGGGGCACCCCTGGAGAGGGAAGCGGGCCCCGGATTCTGCTCTGTGGCCAGGAGCCTCAAGATGCTAGTGAAGTCTGAAAGCCTGTGCCAACTCTTCCTCCTGACTCTCTTCCTCTCCCCCAGACGATGTCCGGGGACATGGGAACAGTGGACAGCGCAGCGCCGACCCTTGCGGCCCCCCAGCCCACCTGCATCGAAGTGCATCTCCACCAGGAGTCAGCGCTGCCCAGGCTGCTGGGGACCTGCGTCCCTGCCCTCCCGGCTGGGCCCCGGGCAGGGGCCAGCCGGCTGCTGGCGGCCTGCTGGGTGAGCAGTGTCAGGGAAAGGGAGATCCCCCTTCTCCTCCTCACTGCTTGTCCAAACAGCTCACTCCCAGCTCCCTCTTTCTACTCCAGCTCAAGTTCTCCTGCTTCTTCCTCGCTTACTGGTCGTCCCGTTAAAAGCTGTCAGCTGGGTGGGATGTGGGCGCCCAGGCAGTGAGGGACCTGCTGACCATCTGCCCACCGAAGGTCCAGTGGTGGCGCTTGAGTCCGTCCCCTGCCCTCAGCAGGGTCCAGCGGGGTGTTGCCTCGCCCCCACTCCCCTCCATTCCTCCGTTCTCTTTTCGTTTTTCTCTTTCATGGGACCGAACCCGCGATCCTCGGGGTGGTGGGTCCTCAGAGCTACTAGCCCCGCACGTGGGGGCAAAAGGCCACTCGTGGACCCAGGAGTTAGAAGCCGGCCCTTCGCATGTCTTTCAGGCCGCACAGATCGTGCTGGGGGCCCTGAGCGGAGTCCTGGGCGGGTTTCTCTACATCAGCTACTATGCCTACATGCGCGAGTCAGGAGCGGCCTTCTGGACGGGGGCTGTGGTAAGTGAGTGAGGCTGGAGGTGGTGTCCGGCCGGGAGGAGCAGGAGGACCGCCTGTCAGGGGGGACAGCCTGGCCATCAGCGTGGCGCAGGGGAGTGTCCGCCATGGAAGAGGCCCTGGGTTCTCAGATACGGCAGCAGGTCCCCAGCTCAACGGGGCGGGTCCTGCCTCCATGCAAGTACTGCCACCTACCCACAGAGCTCTGCTTGCTCGGGGCTCTGATGGTCCTGGGGAAGGGCCGGACTGTCTCCGCGGTGGGAGTGACAGAGGACGCAACAGCAGGCCTTGGGAAGAGACGCACGCCCTCGCCAAGCTTGCTCTGGCTTTCTCTCTCCGCAGGCTATGCTGGCTGGGGCCGTGGCCTTCGTTTATGAGAAACGGGGAGGCATCTCCTGGGTGAGTCCAGGGAAGGGCAAGCACTGACACCAGGCCGGAAGCTGGAGGCCACCCTCCTGCCCCCCAGAGCTCCTGGATCTCCCCTCCGGTCCCTGGGTGGAGCTCCAGGAGTGCCTGAATCACAGGGTGTCTGACTTCTCTCCTCACCAGGCCCTGCTGAATTCCCTGCTGGCCTTGGCCGCTTTCTCCACGGCCATCGCCGCCATCGTTTTGGGAGGCAGTAATTTCCTTGTTTACTACCCCTATGAAAACGTGATCTGCAAGGGCTCCACCACCTCCAGTGGGTGGGCCACCCTGCCCCCCAGCACTCTGAGTCCAGAAGAGATCAGCAGGCAGAACCAGTGTGAGTCCTATGTGAGCATGATGAAGGTAGGTGGGCCAGAGGAAGGCTGTCTGCTGGCACTAGTGTGACTTCTCCTGCTCCGAGCTAGACTGCTGTCACCCCGATGTGACACTGACCCCGACAGGAACAGTTATGGGTGTCACAGTCTAGGGGGAAAATCAAACCTGAAGATCTGAACCAATATTGCAAGTGTGCAGGGAGCCGCAAAAGTGTTCAGTGCACATCCACGCTGACCCTCCCAAGTCTTAGGGCTGCCGGGGACCCGAACCACAGCGCAGACCCGTCCAGATGGTGACACGGGCCCGAGGAGACGGGTTCTGAAAGCACTCTGCACACCACACCTGCTGACTGCCCAAGCAGGACCCTTCCCCAGCCCTCTCCGGACACGAGACCTGGGCATGACGGGGCGGATAGTGGCCCTATGTCAGTGATGCGCCTGGGACCAGGGCGCACATGGCAGCCACCACTCTAACTTCTGTCTCCAGGCCCTGTTCATCAGCATTGAGAGCATGCTCATGGGTGTCTGGATTCTGCTGCTACTGGCATCTCTGAGCCCCCTGTTTCTGTACTTGTGGACAAGATGTCGGTCTAAGAAGGTGAGTCCCCAGCACCTGTGTTAATGTGTTTGGGGCAGTGGGTTGGTTCAGAGGAGCAGGGATGAAGAGTGGATGGTTTGGTGAGGGGAAAAGCGAGGTGGTCGTCATCCCCAAGGAGAACCAGGCCTGCCTTTCCAGAAACTCCAGTGGTTCTGGCCCAACCCAGAGAGGCTCTGTCCCTGCCCAGGAAGCCGGGGGCAGCCCTCCTCATGGGGGCGCTTTGGAGTTCTTTGCATCAGGCACCATGAGGCTGCATTGGGTCTCTCTGGCCCCGGAACTAAGCTTCCTGGAAGAGAGACTTGGCACTCTCTCCTACATCAGGCTGTGTCTCCCCCGCCCACCCCTCTTAGAAAAGTGACCAGGAGAAACTCCTGGGCGTGAGTGGCATCTAGCCTTGTGTCTCCTGAGTTCTGAAGACTGGCTCTCCATCTGGACCGCTGTCCTGGCATCGGCTCCTGGAAGAGGAACCAGACTGGGGAAAAGAGACTCCCTGGCGGCCCAGCTATCCAGTCACCGCCACAGCCATGGCCACAGCCTCAGCCCTGCTGCACCCAGCCGTAGAGTTGCTCTCACCCATCTCTCAACACCGTCAGCTCCTGCCTGGCTTCATGTCCCTGCTGAAGCTGCAATGACAATAAACTCTCATGTTATGGCTCCCGGCGTCTTGCTTAGTTATTGCAGGAACTCCTCTTGGCTGGGGAGGCACCAGAAAGTGAGCCCATGGGAACCTAGGATGCTTTCCCAGGACCCCCAACCTCCTACCTAGGACTGGAGTGGCTGGTTCTGAACATACACTCTCTTTTGAGTCCAGTCCTGGACTGGAGACCCAAATGCCAGGGAATTAAGGTGAAAGGAGCTATAGAACAGGGCGAGAACTTTGAGAATTGTTTGGTTTGTTTTTTTAACTATTTATAAATATTAAGAAGTAGATAACATAACATCAAGATGCAATCACTTTAGAAATTAGCTTTTAAAAACAAGGCATATACTAATAGGGTGAAATAGGAACCCTGAATAACTGACATATTTAAAAAAAAAAACCTCACACTGACACTGTTGGATAATATATGAATCACACAGCCATAGCTAAACTTTCACAAAAATGAGGGACATTTTCAAGAGTCATAACAGAAGGAAGCTTATGAATTCAGAGAGCTGAGTCTTAAAACCAGCATCTGTCGCTTCAGAGTCCCATGACCTCCCCTACCCTCAGTGCCCCACTAAGTGTCCCACAGGACTCAGCATAGAGTCGGACTTGTGGCTCCATTTCATTTGCACAAAAGATCCACAACAGCATCCTCAAGGGGAAGGTGTGTCTCTAGGTAAGTCTGGAGAAATCCAGGTGCAGGCTTCCTCCACTGCACCGCCCCCCTGCCCCTGGTGTGGACCGCACTGCAGTCACACATGTACAGGATTTCAGTTCAGGGAGGTCCACCGAAGACTCAGAGCTCAGGGTCTTCACTGCTCCAGTCCTTAAAGAGGAAATGTCTATGGGAAACTTACTGGGGCCCTGTTGATATATATGACTTATAAACTCTGGGTGAAAGAGGTAAAATAAAGACTCATGAATACAAGCTGACCCTAACATAGACATCTGGATTGAATTGTCATGGCTGAGGTGTTGCAAAAAAAAAAAAAAAAAAAGAAAAAGAAAAAAACCTTAGAAAAGAATGTCACTGTTCTCAAGGTGATAATGACCCCAGGCTCTTGTTATAAGTGAAAACATATTCTGTCTGCAGACATTCTCCTTCACCTCAAGACTCAGCAAATTAATTCCTGAAAGTCATGTGGCAGTCACAAGCAAAAAACAAAAAATCTGAAATTCAGCATGAATTATAAATATCAGAGTGGAACACAAATTCTTATTACTGCTATTTTAGATATATACCATAAAATTTGCATATTTGATATATTTAAAGTAATAAAAAGGGAATTAAAAAGTTGGAAAAATAAGAATAAAAGAATTGACAAAAAATAAGACAGTATCAAAGGGATCAGATCTTTTAATCCTAAAGAAAACTAGAAACAAATTATAGTCATTAGAATGAAAAGCACAAACATCAGAATAGATACGGCTGCAGGGAAAAGTAGTGAACTAGAAGATATGTCTGAAGGAATTTCTGGGATGCACAGAAAAAGAGAGATTTAAGAGAAATTTAGATGCCATGAGTGTCTAAACAGAATTCCAAAAGAATGAAATAGAGAATATTTTGTTGAGAATTTTTGCCTCTATATTCACCAAGGTATCAGCCTGCGATTTTCCTTCCTTGTACATTCCTTATCTGACTTTGCTATGGAATTTATGTTTGCCCTATTAAAAGATTTGGGGAGTATTCCCATCTCTTCAGTTCTTTTTTGAAGTCTATGAGAAGGTTTGACGCTTCATTCTTCTTTAAATGTTTGGTAGGATTCAACTGAGAAATTATCTGGGCCTGGTCTTTTCTTTGTTGGGAGGTTTTGGGCTACGGATTCAATCTCTGTACTCATTCATGGTCTGTATTTTTTCATTTCTTCAGATTCAGTTTGGGATGGTTATATGCTGCTAGGAATTTATTCACTTCTTCTAGGTTACCCAGTTTGTTGGTGTAAATTTGTTCATTGTAGTCTCTTCTGTGGCATCAGTTACTGTAATGTCTCCCCTTTCATGTATAACTTTGAATCCTTTCTCTTATTTTTCTTGGTAAGCATAGCCAAGGATTTTCCCATGTTGTTTATCTTTAAAAAATAAACCAAATCTTAGTTTCATCCATCTTTTTTATGATTTTCTTGTCCTTTATTTCATTTAGTTCTGCTCTGGTCTCTATTATTTCCTTCCTTCTACTAAGCTGGGACTTTGCTGGTTTTCACTCAGCTCTTGAAGTTGTAAAGCGAGGTTGTTTCTTTGAGATATTTATTTTTGCTTAATGTAGGCAACACCTACAGCCACTTCAGCAGCTGACTGCAAGCCAGGAAGACCCTGGGGCCGAGATGCAAGGATGACAGGGTTAAACTACAGAACGACAGAGCATGTCAGAAGGCAGACATACATCACTTAAAGGCACATTTTGCTGAACTTTATCAGGAGCTTCTTAGAGAAGACTAGCTTCAGGATTACAGATAGAGTGAAGCAGGTGAAGTACAAGTTTCCAGAGTGGACAATAGAGGAAAGAATTCAGGGCAGACCATGAAGAAAATATTAAAAAGTTAGCAGATCAGTTTTTGCAGGAACAAAAGCCAGAGATTCAGAAGTGTCAATCAAAAGACGGGATAATTTGCTTATATTTATGAAACTATCCCAAGAGGAATTCACCGGGGTGTTTATTTTAGGTTTACCCTGGAAAGGTGTCTTTTAACAATACGGATTTTTTTATTGTTGTTTTGATCTTTTTTTCTTTTTAGAAGGAAGCAGGCAGGAATGAAGGAGAGCAGGCAGGCACGAGGGAAGGGAGAGGAGGAAGAAGCTCTATTATTCATTTGTATTTAGTTGTTCATTTTTATTGGTTGTCCCAGGACCCATGGCCCCAGGTCATATGCCCAGATCCTTGGGCTTTGCATGGACTGTGCCCCCTCAGCCAGACCTAACGCCTGAGCCACCAGGGCACGCCGATGAGATGTTTTTTAAATTTAGCGTTTAATGACTTAAAAAATAAAAATTTTAACTCAATCACTTCTTCCTCCTCTCTTGTCCTGCCTGCCTGCTCATCCTCATTCCTGCCGGCACCTTTCCTTTCAAAAATAGAATAAAAAACAAGATTGAGTTTACATTTAAATTCCTGTTTTCCCTATCTGAAATCTAGATGTGATTCGCTCTGCCACCTAGTGGCCACTGAAATTTTTCTTCAGAAGAAGATAGAAAAGAAAAAATTCACTTTTTCGTACGACTCTTTGAAAATCATTGCAAAATTAATTCGACAAGTATCTGCTTCTACCTCCCATGCAGCATCCTCTGTGAGTGCTGAAATGAAACTGAAAAGTTTGGACAGGCTGTGCCTTGTCTAACTCAGGGGAGGAGTAAGGACCAAGAAAGCGAGACCTTTTCCCCCTGCTCTGTCAAGGATGGCCCCACACCAACCACTCTGCTTGGGGCAGTTGGTCACATGATGCCATTTCATAAAAAAAAAAAAAGAAAGAAAGAAAATTAGAGGGCAGGGGATTCCAGCCACTTTCCTCCCTATTCCACCTCAAGGGACACACAATTCAGGAACCAGATACCCCTATTCTGGGATGAGTCAGTCCTGTCACCACCGGCCTCAGAGCTGTTGGTTTGGTCCTGCCTGGACCCTGGCCCCAGGGTAATAGAGATCTCCCAACAATTCACCGGGGCAATGGTCTACACTCGAAACAAGGGAAGGGAACAAACGGCTGTTTATTGAAGCATCAGCTCTACAGTAGAAAGAACCTGGGAGTTGGGGTCACAGAGGAATCTGCCCACAATGGAAACAGACATCCCAAGAGCACAGCTCCAAGCCCCCAGCAAAAACCTGGCCACCATCAGCACAAAAGACAAGAAGTATTTCTTAAATAGAACACAACTATTTGAAATTGAGCAAAATATGCAAGAAGCAAGAAAAATACCTTCAGTGAGAGTCTATTAAGGGCAAAACCAACATAATCCTTTAAGGGTGCACATGTGGAGGATACACAAGTCTAGAAAAAAAGCAAAGAAGTGGTTTGTACCAGAGTCGTTATTTGGATCCAGAGTCCCTATGGAGTGAGGGAGAAAGGGGCTCATTACAAGTGAACGGAGGGTGCCGGGGGGCACTGAGCTAGTCTTGATTTAGTAGTTTAAAAATCTGTTTATAGTTATTCATACGACTGAATTAATATATTTAATGCCCATTTGTGCACGTACATATTATTTTTCACAATTAAGAAAATAAATTCTGTCAAGTTCAAACTTCTTCAGACAAATCTAAAAGGCAAACGGTAAATTCCATGTAGAAGGTAAGAGATTATGAACTGACTTGAAAATTAGAAATGATATATATACCCAAATTTAAGACAGACAGCTAAACCACCGCCTCCCTTAAGAGAGGAAGTCCCTATTTTAGACTATAAATTGGACTCAGGGGTCCCCTTACGAGGACAGACATGGATGAAACACTTCTCACCTGGTACTCTGGTTGTTAAGAGGTCTTCACATTCCTGAATACACATTCCCCAAATTGGGAAACAAAACCTGAAAGAAGAATCACTCCGAGGAGCACTTTCAAGGGGAAGAAATGTCCGCAGGAGTGTCCGCAGTTCCAGAACCAACGAGAGAGGCAGGGAAAGAAGCTGCAGTCCCGCGCAGACTGCATGAGACAGAACCAACTGGCGTCCCAGCCCTGAAGTGATAAAGGGCCGCGTGGCTCGGAGGCCCAGCAACAGAAGGGAAGAATTTACAAGGGTGATGCCGTCCCCAATGGGATGAGGGACATATGTCAGTCCTGCCACTTGAGGGAAGTTAGTCCCTTGCATTGTGCTTTCCTACAGTGGACACATGTCCAACTCTTGCTGAATCCGAACCCGAAAGCGCTGAAGCCACACTACTGAGACACGAGGGGGCGCTGTTCGCTGCACAGGTTGGGAAGGCGGGGCTTCGAGCGTGGGCGCGGCCTTGTCCTCCTAGCCAATGGATAGCCTGCCTGCCGCTCACTCTCTAACAGCCAATGAGACGCAAGACGAGAGGACACGCCTGTCGGAGCCTGGGCTCCGCGGGACCCATCTTTGCGCTACTGGGAGTAGGCGTGACTCCCGGGCGGTGAAAGGGGCTCCCGGAGCCCAAGCGGAGCTTGGGGCGGCTGATCGGGCAGGGGCTCCGCTAGCAGAGGCTGGTGCTGCGGGACGTGATCCCGAGGGGCGCCCGCACCCGGTGTCCCGACCCGCGCCGCGCAGCCGACCGGCGGTAGGTACCCGGGCAGCCCCGACCTCCCTCTTTCAGGAGCCCCTGTGGGCCTGGTCTGAGGATTGTCAGGCTCACCTGCTTAGCTCAGCTTAGCTCCTGTATGCCGTTCTGTATCCCGGCCCCCACCCGCACGAGACACCTGGCCCCATCTATCCGATCACTAAGAAATGGCCTTTCTTGCTTAGGAAGCCCTGGTCCCACACATTAGGTGGCGCCTTGTTTCCCTCCCCAACCAGAGTTACCCTGCAGAGCCGTTTGTCCTCCCCGCAGCCTTACCTGGGACGTCGCAGCTAACTGGTCCCTTCAGACCCGACCCAGCTCAATCATACTCCTGGTTCAACCCCAGCGCCCCTAATTCTACTAACTAGCATGAGGCTTTCCCACCACTCCCGCCGGGTGGCAGAGCACACAATTCCTTGGGAACTCCAAATCTCAGGTCCCTCCTGCCCATGATTCCGGGCCTGCTCTGGTGTCTGAGGAACCACGGATGGAGTCTGCCTGGAACCAGGAGCTGACTGCGTGCTCAGAAGAGAGGGCACGAGACCAATTTGGTTCTGCCCTAGAGACTTCCCTCTGGGTCTCTTCCTAATAGCAGGTGCCAGGAGCAGAAGGCAAAAGTCGGAGAGAGTGCTGGGAGCTGACTCTTGAGTCGCTTCCCACAGCGCTGAGCGGCAGGGAACAGCCCCAGCTCCTTAGGGTTTAGAAGCCCCCTGATCCCTGTGGGAGGACCTGCCAGAATGAGGACAGTCTACAACAGGGTGTCTCTCAGGCCCCAGGGCGCTGCTGTGCCTGGAGCAGGAGTAGGCCCAGACCTCTGCTGACCACTGAGGCCTTTCTGGTTGAAAAAGGCTTCAGAGGAAAGGGTGCCATGTTCTTGTGTGCTCAGAGGCGGCAGCCACGCCGTTTGGACAGGAAGTCAGGATTCTCGGTGTGCTGAATTTTTCTCCTGCCCCTCTGGGGTAGCTTCCACCCTTCTCACCCACCCTGGGTGCTGGCGGGCTGGCCTTTCTGGTCGCCCCATGGCTCCCATGGGCCATGACGTGAGGTGGGTTCAGCCTCAAGGCAGCCCAGGCAGGTGAGAGAGCTCACAGGGCTTAGTGACACAGCTGGACATGGCTATGTTCTACCGAAGGCCACACCTTGTCACAGGACTTGTCCTACAAGTCAAGTGGCCCCTTGTTCGTAAGCACCCTCTGTCTCGCCCCTTTGGACCTGGGGGTGAAATACCTTCCAGGGGCTGCTGGCCTTGGGTGCTTCCAGTCCCGGGACAATTCCCCTTCCCCTGCCTGACGTGTGTAAATTTCCCTGCTCTAAACGCTCTGACTCCCCATTTTGAGAATGCCTTCTCTTTCCCAACCCTAGGTGACATGCCGAGTTTTCTTGTTCTCCAGATTTACTGCCCTTCGCCCCTGAAGTCAACTCCAGTCGTCAGGCAAACATGCCAGTTATATGCTAAGCACTGAGGGTGCTAGATGGAAGGCAGAGATTAAGTCCTTTCCTATGCGGATGGTGAGGGCTGTACTGGAGGTCAGCGCCAGGGGCTCAGCCCGGGAAGGGTACTGGAGGGAGCATCACAGAGTCAAAGGCAGAGAGGCAAGGAGGGGAGAAGAGAAATGTCCCAGCAGAGGGGTGGTGCCATTAAATGTGGAGGACGGGGGTGCAGGGGGAGCTGCGGGCAGCCTGGCATTCTGAGGGCGATGTGAAGTCAGACCACAGACTAGTGGGCGCCCACACCTCAGAGGACCTGGGCAGGGTCATGAGGGTCCCGATTTCCATCGTGAAAAGGTCAATCTGGCAGAGATGGACAGTGGGAGGAGGCATGTTTGGGAGCAGGGGGCGCCCATGAGGTGTGCCGCAGGAAATTAAGGAAAAGCAAGGTGAATGGCTGCTGTGAGGAGGGTGGGGTGGAGTGGAGACCAGGCCACGGATGACGGATCTCTACCAGACTTTAATAGGCTTTAATAGATTTTCCTCATGTTGTTTACCTCCAAGAACAGGCAGTCCTTAAAGACAGTTAGCATTAACTGCCCTTTCTCTGCAACTGTGCGCTCTCAACTCTGTTCCTGAAAAGGCCTCAAGTTTTGCCCAGAGGGAAGGAGCTCTTTGATTAACCCTGAATTCCTGCCTAACTCCAGTCCAAAGGATTAGCTTTTCTTTTTGTTTGTTTGCTTCTTAAAGGAAAGGTACAGGCAGGAATGAAGGCGAGCAGGCAGGCAGGAAGAGCAAGGAAGAAGCACTTTAGTTCATTTAGCTGTTCACACTGGTTGTAAACCACCCAGACCCAGGACTCAAACCCAGGGGTACGTGGCCAGTGCACCTTTGAGGCAATGGACCTACCAGCTGCTCTGTCAGGGTGCATCATAAATTGCATTTCAAATCAAGTAAACGACCGTTCAGGAAATCCCGTGTGGCGTGCAAACCCAGTCCTGCTCCTCCCTGTTTAAGACAGGCCATGGGCTCCACACTGCCTCCAGGACGCAGCCCACACTCCCCGCACTCTCCCCTGCCTAGCTCTCATCCTTGCAGGCCTCCCCGAGACTCCCATCCAAAACTAACTACCTGTCTGTGCCGACCTGCTCAGTTTCCTAACCCCATTAAGGGCCCGTCTCTGCCTTTCCCCCCATACCTCACTATGAGATTTTTCACACATACACAAAAGTGGGGAGGTTAGGGGAATTTCAATTAATCCCCATAAATCTACCGACTCAACCGTGAACACATTGCTGTATGTGCTTTATCACAAATCTGCCCATCTTTCCATCCCTCTACCCATTTTGATTTGCATACATTTCAAGGTTACTTGGAAAGGTGTGTGCACATGCCCTGAAAACTCCAGCACACCTGTCGTTAGCCAGAGCTCTATATTTGTTTTCAGGTCTTTTTTAATTTTTCCTTTGAAGTGGAATTAATACAAATAAAATGTACAAATCTTAGGTTCATGCATGTATTTTCTTGTTGCGGTAATGAGTCATCAAAATACTTTGCGTCTTAAAGCAACACAAATTCATTCTCTTACAGTTTGGGGAATTTGAAGTCCAAAATCAGTCTGGGATAAAGTCCAAGTGTGAACAGTTTGTTCCTTCCAGCGGTTCTCAGAGACCACGTGTTTCCTTGTCTTTATCATCTTCTAGAAGGTTCTTGACTCATGGCCCCTTCTTTGAATCTCTCCAACCTCTTGTTTTCGAGGTCCCACTGCCTCCTACTTACTCTGCTCTCCTGCCTCCTTCCCACAGGGACTTTGTGATTCCATTGGGTCCCCTGGATAATCCGGGGTAATCCCCCTCTCGGGGCCCTTATTTAATCACATCTGTAGAATTTCTTTTGCTACACAAAGTAATTTATTCTCAGGTTCCAGGAATTAGGCTATGGTTGCCTTGGGGAGCCATAATTCAGCTTCCCACATACAGCATTTGATGAGTTTTACAAGTGTGTATATGTGTATAAGCCAAAGCCCCATCCAAATCTGGAACATACCATCAGATCAGAAAAGTACTCTCCTGGGAAAGGAATTGGAAAGACATTTTTCTGAAGAGGAAATGCAGATGGCTAACAGGCACATGAAAAGATGTTCCTTCTCGCTTGCTATCAGGGAAATGCAAATGAAAACAACAATGAGATATCACTTTACACCTGAAAGGTTGGCCATTATCCAAAAGTCTGGAAACAACAAATGCTGGTGAGGACGTGGAGGAAAGGGAACACTTTTGCACTGTTGGTGGGGGGTGCAAATTGGTGCAACTCCTATGGAGAACAGTGTGGAGATTCCTCAAAATGTTGAAGATGGAAATCCCGTCATTCCACTTCTGGGTGTTTACCCAAAATATACAAAAGCACCCATCTGCAGATATCTATGCACCCCCATGTTTACTGCAGCCGTGTTCACAACAGCTAAGAACTGGAAACTGCCTAAGTGCCCAACGTCAGATGATGGATAAAGAAGATGTGGTCCATACACACAATGGAACCTACACAGCCCTTAGAAGAGATGAAACCCTGTCATTTGAATCAACGTGGAGGGATCTAGAGGGGGTTATGCTAAGTGAAACAAGTCAAAAAAAGAAAGATAGATGCCAGACGACCTCACTCACAGGTGGAATGTGAAGAGACAAAACAAAGGAACAGACAAAACAAAACCAACCCTTGGACACTAGCAGCAGAGCTGAGGTCACCGGTAGGGAACGGAGAGCGGGGAGTGGTGGCTGGGCCCATGGACGATGGTGACGAACACTTGGTGATGCGGTGGAGGCCAGGGTGCGTTGACATGTATCTGAGGAATGGGCAACCGACACATACAAGTTTATTTTAATTTATAAAACAAAGCCATTGCAATAAAACACTAAAATACTTTAAACAAAAAAGAGAAAGTGCTCTCATGTCCCTTCCGGTCCGCCCCACCACCACCACTGCCCAGCGGCAGCCACTGTGCCCAGTGTCCGCCCCTTCTAGGATGTCCTTTAATGCAGTGTTGCGGTGCCCATCACTGTCTGCTGCTTTCAGTCCCCACGGTGTCGCTGAGGCTGTGTGTGGCAGCCCCCAGCCTCCACTCAGGGCTCAGGGCCCGTGGCCAGCTTGCTGCTTCAGCTGCTGACAGGCCAGGCTTTTCCCTCCTGGCGCCTGCCTGTGCTTCTGCACCCACCGGCCGCAGTGCTCTTCGGCCTGTCACTGCGTCCGGCTCCTGCATCGGTGCCCCCAACACCCCAGCAGCCGCACACTCAGGCTCCCACAGACGGCGTCCTTTCTCAAGCTCCAGCACAGAGGCCACCCCTCCGGGAAGCATTCCGCAAGCCACGGCCCCTCCTCTGTTCGGACTTTGGTCTCCGCCCCTGACCGCTGGGTGACCCGTAGACCTGCTTATCTGTGTGTCCTCACTCAGGTCCTCACCCCCGTGAGGCGCCGCTGTGCCTGCCCCAGGCAGCTGGGGCACCAGTGCTGGAGGTGCCAGGAACCCTGGCTCTGGCTGCTCCATGTGTGATGACGCCGAGACCTCTGCCTCCAAGGAGCGTGTGCCTGGCACTCAGCAAGTGTCTGCCGTGAGGCCCAACCACGTGTTTGTGGGACAGGTGGGCCCTGGGCCGTGAAAGCCCACTTGCTCTGTGGTCCCATCGCATTGAGAAACCTGTGCTCTAAAAACAGACATGAGCACGAGGGCAAGCTGCCTCCTTTGTGGAGAAGTGACAGCTTCTCTCCATAAGGGACTGTGGGCTCTGTCCTAGGGCATGACGTCCACTGCTGCAAGGAGACAAAGTTTGTTCAGTGACTGAGAGGCTTTTTCAGTTCTTTATGCCCCCCGCCTGCCCCCCAAGGAAAGGAGCAGGCAGGAATGGAGGAAGAGAAAGGGGAAGGTCCTCGTTCATCTTGGTTGTTCCCCCCAGTCCCAGCGCTCAGCCTGGGTCCTTGGGATTCGTGGGGCCCGCCTCCGTGGTCTTATCGGGGGGCCTCCAGGGCGCAACTCGGGAGGCGGATTCTGAGCTGCACGTTTCTCCCGCTTGGTACTCAGCCTCTGCGAGCTGTGGGGCTGGGCCCTGACCGTCACCACCAACCATCGCCACACAGCGTGTCTGCATGTCACCGTTCTGAGCCAAACTCACACAACCCAGCAGCATGACAACATGCAGCAACGTCATGTCTCCCCGCCTGTTCCAGACAATGTGTAACTTCTCTTCAGGGTCTGTGGTAGATTTTTTTCATTGCTTTTTTCCCAATTATGGCAATACTAGCGTCCCGCTGGAGAAAGTGAGGAAATATGGAGAAGTCTTCCAAGAAGACGAAGTGGTCCAAACTTTCACGGCCCAGCCCTGTGATTATGGGAGATATTGCTCGATGGGCATGCTGTCCCCAGACGTGGAGGCACGCCCGTATTTAGTCTGTGCTCAGCTAACCAGAGCTGCTGACTTTGCTGCAGGCCTTCGGAGGACCTGCACCCACCACTGAGTCAGTCCGCAGGGTGCCTGCTAGGTGGGTCGGGGGCTCCTCGCAGCGCCAGCGCCCAGCCTGCCTCGGGGAGATGGGTCCTCAGCATCAGCGTAGCTCCACCCTCAGAAGCAGCCAAGACAGAAGCATGTGCCCATTCCCTCGACGGCGGGCAAGACTGGAGGGAGGTCCGCTTGCTGCCCTGCCCTCCTAGCTCCTGTCAGGCCCTTCCCTCAGGCCTGCCTTCCTCCTTCCTCGGGAAGTAGTCGTGGGCTCCTTGGTGGGAGCGGGACTGGGCACTCATCGGTGGTGCCCCCTAGCTGCCCCTCCCCAGACATTGCCAGTGGAGGATTTAGTCTCTAAGAATCAAGTATTTTAAATTGCAAGTTAACCTGAGGGAGGAACTGCTGTTTGGCTTTACAAACCAGGAGGATTTCTCGCAGCACAATGAGAGACTGTGTGGTGTCCGACATCGATGGAGCTGTGCTGCCAACAGTCAGGGTGCTGGCTGCAGCTTGGGGTCGTGTCCACCTGAAACCTCCTCCCTGAGCCTTTAAAAACCTGAAGCCCAGGTCCCTGCAGACCAGAGAAACCAGCGTGATGGGCATCGGCAGAGCCCGGGACACCACAGCTCTGAGCAGCCCTCGGCACCCCATGTGGAGCCAGTGGAGACAGCAGCCCGCCGCCACCTCCTCTGACCACTTGGTCAGGGTCGGATGGCACCCTTCACTCCCCGGCTTCCAGTCAGTGAGTCAGACCTGGGCTTCCGGCGACATCTACTCCCTAGAAACCAGAACCCCCAAAGAATGCAGAACAAAGGACTTGCAAGGGCAGAGCCCGCAGCTGGACAGCCCCTCGCGGGAAGCCCCTCTGAGCACCCTGTACCCATGCTGGTGTTCAATAGCCCGAGGGGCAACCCCAATGAGAACCAGAAACCTGGGCCATTTCCTGAGCAGCAGAGAAGCCCTGTGAGCAGAGAAACTCGAGGAGACATTCCCGGCACAAGAACGCCCACGTGGACTCAGCCCACCTGGGAAGCAAGAGGAGCCAGTGGTCAAGTGTCAGCTCTGACCCCGAGTGCCCAGCAGTCACCCATGAAGGCCACAGCACGCCTGCTCGCCCACGGCAACAGCCCTGCAGCCGGCCTGAAGTGTGTCCAGTGTGTCAGATGGCCTGAGGGAGGGGCTGTCCAGTGTGCTGCACCCCGGCCACCCTGAGAACTCCGCTGGGGAGGACCCCAGGGGGGACCACGATGCGGAGCCCCTCATCAGAGGCAGGTGAGGGCTCCCAGGGGAACCCCGCGGCACAGAATCCAGGTTTATCCCAGGTACAGCCCGAGAACTTCGTCTCAGAAGCCAAGTGCCTCTGTAGGTGCAGAAACATCTGATCCTTAACAAAAATGCAAGTCTCCAGACTCAGGTCCTGCTTCTAAGAGCAAAGCTGAACTTCACCTCTCATATCTGAAGGTTCTGTGTTTCCAGAGCCGGGCGCAGGCGCTCTCTCCAGGGCCTGCGCTCCAGCACCCCGCCAGCGCACTCACGGTGCCCGCTGGCACACCACAGCTGCGGGGGCTGGCCGCACCCACGATGAGGGCTCTGCTGACTCAGCCCCTGAGGGCTCTGGGTGACCTATCAGGGCTGCAGTTTCAGGGATGGTTGTAGGCCGGGAGCCGGAACCTTGGTTCCAAATCCTGGTCGGTGCAAGCTAGGTCCAGTCTCATCTGCAGGGTGTCCTGGGAGTGGGTATGCTGGGCAGGTGGTGGGCAGTCACTCCTTGGTGAACCTGAGCAGCCCCCACTGTTGTCGGACAGACCCTCCCGGGAAGGGATGCCCAGGGACCTCTGTGTGTCCCCTAGGTGCCATCTCCTTTGGATTTCCGCCTTCACGGCCATCTGCCTTTAATGAGGACACACCACACAGCTCACTGAGGCTGAGGATGCAAACCAGAATGATACAAACCCCAGTGGGGAGCAAATCAAACGGGGAACAAGGATGGAAGCTGGCATTGGAGCGTGGGTGCCTGTGGCTTGTGAAGCCTCATCCCAATACGTTCTCCCTAAGCCCTGCCCCATCCGACCCTAAGACCTCCATTGGTCTAGTATTAACTCAGCTACGTGCCTGTGTCCCCGCCATCCCTCTGCTGATGCAGATAATGTATCATAATGTGTTTTCGTTTGCTGGCTATTTATAAAATCCCTTGACCTTTAGCAAAAATGCCTCTCTTTTCCATACTGGACAAGAAGCACCTGGGGCCAGGTGGCAACTGGAGGACCTGGAGGCACTGTGACTGCAGTGTGGATTTTCAGATAGCTTCCTGCAGGGTGGATGCAAATGTCTGCAAATGTCCACTAGGCAGGGCTCAGAGAGGCATCTTCCACTGCTCCTCCAGTCCCCAACCTCCCTCCAGACCCAGGGGCTGTCACTTGGCAAATGGGCACTTGCATTGAAAGAAATAAGCCCTTCTCCAGCACACCTTACCACCAAGGAATGCACCCAACAGAGCAGACTGTCAGCCAAGGCTTAAGGCAGAATCAGGCATCTGAGACTTTGGCCTCCACTGCCGTCATTTCTGCAGCTACATCCACCTTCACAGAGGCTCTCTTCTTGATCCCTGACCTGGGTCCTTCTGTGACTAAGCTTCACCTCTTACTCTTATCATCCCTGCTCATCTACCCTCAGTCCCTGCAAGGACCTCACTACCCTCCACCCTGCCTTCCTGCCCTTCCCCTCCCTAGCCTTCTAATCCAGGTCGAAACCTTGACTTCAGAAAGCCAGGACCAGCTACATATCCTGCAGAACTCATGCAAAAGGAAAATGGGGGCCCTTGTTTAAAAGCCGGGCATTTTAAGACAGCAAGAGCAATGATGAAAGGGCAGGCCCTGGCTGAGTGTGAGACTGTCTGTCCTTAAATCCTGATCTGATCCAAGCACTCTCAGCTGTTCTGGACCAGAGGGGCCTGTGGCAGTGACCTGGGTGAGGTTAGGGCAAGCTAAGTTTTCAGTAAGCTGAAATGCTTCTGCAGGGTAAAAGGAATAATCGACAGCGAAAGGCCACGAACAGAAGGGGAGAAAATATTTCCAAATTATATATCTGGTTAAGTGACTAAAATATAAGACAACTCAATAACAAATACCAATAACAAATACCAAAACAAAAACAAACGAAAAACTATACATAGAAAAAACTAGCGTTTTCTGGAGCTCTCAGCAATCAGACTCTGCAGTTTGATTTTGAAAGTGGCATCTCACGGAGCTCTTCAGAAGTGACTCAGCAGAGGTCCATCCAGTCACCAGATGTTTGGTTGCTGATTGACCCTGAACAGTCTGCGATGTCTCAGCCCCTCTTTTGTTTAAGATGATCTCATTCAGCAGACTCTGTGTGGATGGGTCAGAAGTTCGGACTCACCTAGCTGAGTGATAAGACTAAGTCCCTGTCAGTATCAACGTCAAAACTGCCTGCATCAGCTCTTTAGAAATCTAACTTGACCTGGAACATATGGACAAGGGAAATGTATGGACGTCTCTATTATCAAACGTCCTGGGACATTCCAAATCCTGAGAATCACAGATTCCAATCTGGCCCTGCCCATAAGCCACGTTGGCCTCTTTATTCTCTGTGGCAATAGAGAATAGAAAGGATTTTCACCCAGGTGGTCAGGAAGAGGTGCATATGGGTCGCTGGTTTCCCTCGTCATCAGACATTCCACCCCACATGCCAGACAAGTTGCCAACTTGGGTTCCTTTGTTCATGAAATTGTGCCAGAGAGATGTTCCAGGTAAGAAACTATGGAATATCCCCTTACAGATTATGACTCTCAAGTTCTTTTCAGTGTGACAGGTTTCATTCTCCAGCTTTGGCAAAAGCCATCTGAAGTCTCTCCACGGAGCTAGAACAGAAATGCAAACCACAACGCCAACTGTGCAGTGAGATGTGGACTTCTTAGTACCTGTGCAGCGTCAGAATCTCTGGGCATGCTCTGGACGCCCCCTGATCATCGCGGGGGAGCTCGCGCCATCACCGGAGAAAAATGCTGCTTCTCTGTCAACGGGACAAGAATGTCACCACATCACCTATTCTGTGCGTCCAAGGAGCAAGAGACCGGCTTACTGGGGCCTGGGAGACTGTGTTTGGATTTGCTGCTTTTCATCTTCATCCTAATCTTTGTTCTTTTCTCTCTTTGCAGAAGGCTTGTCACACAAATAATGACTCTGCTCTGCACAGCCTCCAGTCTGCTGCTAAGGTATATGACTTTAGGAAGCTACAGAAGGGGTCGAAGTGGCTCAGACAAACCACCACCACAGCCCGCCTTATTCTGTAGAGACCCACTCTAGCAGGTAGATTTTTTTGAGCTAAAAGATGGCAACCTTGGAGAAAAAGACACTCCTGTTTTCCTCCTAACCCCATCACCACTCCCTGTGCCTCTACCCTTCACTTAACTCAACGTTCCTCATTCCCTGGAAGAAGAAATGTCAAAAGGGAATTAGTTATCTTTACTTTCAGAGTATGAAGGCTGTGAAGACACCCTTGTCTTTCCTTAAACCCGCAGGCTCCCTTTCCCAGCCTCAGCACAGAAAATGAGTCTTTGGTCTGCCCCAGTTATCTCAGAATTCACTGCCATATAAATTCCCCATGCAGCGTCGTTGTTTGTGCCTGTCGCTTAAAAAAAAAAACAAAACTGTGCAGAGACACTGAATAGACATCTTTCCAAAGAAGACATACAAATGGCCAACATGTATAATCGGAAAGAATGCAAATCAAAACCACAAGGAGCTGCCACCCTAACCTGCCAAGAAGACAAGAGGCAGTAAGTGTCCTTAAGGGTGTGGAGAAAAAGGAGCTCCCTGCTGGTGGGAAGGCAATCGGTGCAGCCGCTATGGAAAACAGTATGGTGTTTCCTCAAAAATTAAAAATGAAACTACCCCATGAACCAGCGATTCCACTTCTAGATTTATAGCCAAAGGAAATGAAAACAGGATCTCAAAGAGTTGTCGGGAGTCCCATGTTTATTGCAGAATTGGTCACCAGAGCCAGGATGCGTCCACCAACAAACAGATGGAGAGGCGAGGGTGGTTTATACAACAAAATAGTATCCAGCCACAGAAAGAAGGCCATCCTGTCCTATGCAGCCACGTGCATGGACAGAAGACATTATGCTAAGTGAGATAAGTCAGAGAGAGAAAGAGAAACGTCGCTTGATCTCACTTATATGTCACCTGTGTGTCTAAAACAGTCAAACTCACAGAAACTGAGCAGAGAAGGGCAGTTTCCAGGCTGTCGGGAGGGGCGAGGAGATACTGGCGAAAGGGCACGAGCTTCCCGCTGGAAGAATCAGCCCCAGGCGCCCAGCGCACAGTACCGTAATGACAGGTATCAGACTGTCCCGCACACTCAGAAGCTGCTGAGAAAGGAGGTCTTATGTGTCCTCACCCAGAAGAGAAACAGCGATCAGGCCACATGATGGAGTGCGAGTTAATGGCGCAGCTCCACCTGCAGCACGTGCGTCAGATCCATGTCGTGGACCTGACACTCACACGCTGCCATGTTAGTTGATCCCGGTAAAGCTGGGGGACATGACAGCCCGGCTGAAGCCTCGCCAGCCAACAAGTTCTTCTCTGAGAAAATCCCAAGACAGTCGGCGTGCAGTCTGGCCCCGAGCAGCTCTCCGTCCCTGCTGTCCCTACAACCCGCTCATTCGTCTGCTCAGAAACCAACACTGGACGCCCGCTGGACGCCAGGCGCTGAACTGCTCTCTGTGTATCAGAAGAAACAAAGACACAGCCCCAGTCTCACAGTGGCAGAGGCACACGTGTGTGCAAAAGTTCCAGAGCTGCATGAGAGTTAGCGAGGAAGGAGGGGAGCGCCAGAGGAAGAGGCATCCCCGGCGGGGGTGGGGTGGGGGTGCTGGTTTGAAGGGTGGAAGGAGGGTCTTGGGGTCTGAGTCTTGAAGAAAAGAGCCAAGAAGGAGGCACACCTTCCAGGGAGCAATGCAGGCAAAGGCAGGCGCCCCAGCACCTGGCACAACTGAATGGCTGGGGGGATGGGGGCGTGTTGCAGATAAGGGGGTCCCCAAACCAAAGGAAGGTGGGGTGAGGGTATTAATGTTGTCAGGCAACAGGAAAAACAAAGTAGGGGAGAGGACGCCGTCAGCCCTGCTTTCAGTAAAAGCATGAAGGACAGAGGAGAGTGTCTGTGACAGCCAAGGAGTCTGCAGTGACTGGCCTCCGGGCTCAGGTCACAAGAGTTCATGTGCAGACCGGTGCTTCTCAATAGGAGGGCAGCACTGCCACACAGGATATTCGTCAAGGCCTGAGGATGTTTTGGGGTGTCACCACTGGGCACACCTGGCTCCCAGGGCGCCCTCAGGATGCACGGACAGCCCTCTAGCAATGAGCGATCGGCTCAAAATATCCATGGTGCTCAGGTGCCTTCTGTCTCTGGAAAATGCTACCATTTTCTCTCCAACAAGGCTTCCCTGATCAGAGCTACGACAATGACGTTGGCTTCATGAGCCCAGAGAAGTACCGAGGTGACCGCTGCCCACCCAGGAACCTGGCACCAGCTCCTCTGGAACCTGTCCTTTCTGGTTCTCTCTGTGGGGACATTCCACTCTCCAGGTCTCCAGAGATCTCAGATGGCCTCTGGTGTGTCATATGCTGTGACACCATTTCCAGCTTCAGCGACGGGACAGCCATGAGCCGCTCACCCCGGCACGGAGTCTTCAGACAGGGCGACGCCCACCCTCCCACACCCGGGGTCCTGTCCTCAGCAGCTTCACCCCCATGGCTGCCAGGCTGTTCCTTTAAGAGAGCAGGCAGCCCAGAGCTCAGGGGTTCCTTCTTTGCCCAGTGTGATCTCTGTCACCAATCATTAACCCAGAAAAGACGGGAACCACACCTCGGAAATCAAGGTCACTTGGGATAGGGAGAAACCACAGGCAAACAGACGAGGGTGAGCTGGGGGAGAGAGCCCAAATTCCTGGACTTCACCCCTCCGTTCTCTTGATCCGAGTCAAAAACTATGGCATTTCTGCACCAGAGTCTCATGCACGTTTCCTTGGGAGGTCTTTCTTCTAGTGTCTCCTTTCTCCCTGGCCTGCAGGACATTCCCTCTGCCCCTCTGCACCTCCCCAGAGCTCTGCAGATGTGTTGGGGGGTTCTCACTCCACCTACCTCCTCCTGGACGCCTCTCCCTCCTCCACCTGCCTGGGCACAGCCCCGCCGTCCAGGAGGACCTGCAGGAGCCGCTCCCACCCCCATCAGCTCTGTGGTTCTGCTGCCACCTGCCCCCTTGCACACAGTCTTGAGGCCGTACGGGTGACCGCAGCTCAAAGCAGAGTGCTCAGAATTCACTCAGCTGCCTGGCGCCAGGCGTCTGCCAGGTGGCTCATGTGAAGAGGGTGTGCTGGAGTGAATAGTGTCCCCACCAAATCCAATTCATACACTTCCCAGAACTTCAGAACGGGCCTGTATGTGGAAACAGGGCCATTGAAAATATTAGTTGGCTGGCATCAAAGTGGAGAGGGTGGGACCTTAATTCAATGACTGCTGTCCTTATAAGAAGAGAAGGGACACAGAGACTGAAGTCATGTGTCTGAAAGCCACGGAGACACCAAGGACAGTCAGCAACACCAGAGCTGAAGGAGGCAGGAAGGAGCCTCCCTAGAGCGGCCAGGGGGTGTGAGGGCAGACGGCAGTCTCCAGAAGTGCCAGGGAACAGCCTCTGCGCTTGCAGGCCCCCTGTGTTGTCCTTTGGTGTGACGACCCAGGAAGGAGACAGAGAAGACAGGCAGGGCCAGCTCCAGGGTGTGAGGCCCGGAAGGGCCTCTCCTGACAAGGGCTCCATCAGGATGGCCCTGAGCATCACTGAGTCACATGGACTCTAGGTGACCTCGGGGTATTCTGTCTTTCTGAGTACATGTCGTGTATCCTCCAGATAAAAGAGTCAAGTCCTCACTGCCCTCAGGCAGCACTTGCCACCCCCTCACCAGCCACTGTGTTCATCCCGAGGTGTGAGACCCACAGCGCTTCCTGCTCCCCGGGGGTAACCTGCAGCCCCTCAGTCTTTCTTCCATTTAGGTATGGACACCCGCTGTGGGACCGAGTGTTCACACAAGCGTGTAGCTCCATGCTGAGCCATGACCATCACTGGCCACACAAGGTCTCTCCCTTGTGTTGCTTAAGTATGCATGCATGCACATTTGTGTATGTGCATGAGCATTGTGTGTGTGCATGTGTGTGCACATGTGTACAGGTGTGTGCATGTGTGTGCTTCCGTTTCCACCTCCCCAAGTACCATCCTAAGATATCATCCCCTTATTTGTGTCTTCTTGGAAATGTGTCAGGTTGCTCTGCGTGCCTGTGTTTTAATACGTGAAGTGGGCACTGTGCTCTAGCATTCATTTGGTTTCTAATGATTTTCTTTTTTTTGCCAATTTTAAATACAGTTTTATTTAAGACATTAGCTTTCTGCCTACAATGCGGAGCTTAGAAAGTGCGATGTGGTTTCCTTTCCTTGCGCGCGTGCGCCATGTGCGAGTCCCAGGATCACCCGTGATCACCATGACAGCTCAACTTTAACCACCGTGAAATTGCTGCAGACTTGGGCCAAAGGTTTGTGCGTTGGTTGAATCAGTCTCTTTACTGGCGGCCCCACGTGAAGGAGGGGCTCCGCCACCAGGGAAGCCCCCAAGTGCTCCTGCTGGCAGGCCTCCTGCACTTGGTACAGCTTGATGTTGATGGACTTTTTCCAGCTCTTTCTGCTGATGTTCAAATTCTTCCTTCTCTGCAGCCTGGTTCTTAGTAGGCCCACTGAACTTTCATAACACTTGTCAAGTATTGTCTGCTAGTCCTCAGTACTACACGTGCCTTGAAGTGTCTCTTCAACAGGTGACGAGACCCATCATGTTGGAAGCACAGGACTCAAAGGAATCCTGGGAAGACACCTGGCCCTGCTGCTTCTCAGCTTCAGTCCTGCACTTCTCAGCTTCCAAGACCCTACGGTCAATACCTTCCAGCTCAATGGGCCCTGTGGTAATTGTTTTCCATTTTCCCGTCCTCTTACCCACAGCAGAGGTACTGAGGATGCCATTGACATCAGGATCAAAAGTGACTTTATGCTGAGGAACACCCCAGACTGCGGGAGGTGTGCCTGGGAGTTCAAACTGGCCCAAAGCTGTCACACTTGGTCACGGCGTGCCCACCTGCACACACCTGAGCGAGCACACCAGGCAGGTGCCAGGGTGAGTAGGGACGTCTGCGTCTGCTTGGTAGGAAAGGCGGTACACACTTGACGAGGACAATGACGGCTCTGCCAGCAATTTCAATGCCAAGGAATAACATCCAAACAGCAAGTCTTGAACATTTCCAGACTTGCCTCCTGAAAGGATGGCTGCCTGGACAGCTGCCCCATAAGCCACCATCTGATTGGGGTTGATGCTCTCATTTTCATTCTTTCTCATTTTCATTCTTTCTCATTGAAGAGGTCCTGCTGAAGTCTCTGAATCTTGGGGACACAGGCAGAACCACCCACCAGGACAGTTGGATGGACCTGGGACTTGTTATCCTAGCTTGTCATTCTGAAGGACTTTTTCTCCCAGGTCCAGGGCACCACAGAACAAGTCTGCAGTCGTTCTTCAAGTCAGGAAAGCATAATGGAGGTAAAAGCAGCAATCCCCAGACAGCGAACCAGTCTCAGCTGGCTGGGCTCTGGAAGAGAGATTTCCGAGCCTGCTCACAAGAATATTAAGGCACTGGACAGCCTCTCGTGCCCAGCAATGTCCTCCTTGTACTTGCACTTGGCTCTGTAATAAACAGTTGACTCTCCATTGTCAAAGTCTTTTCAACCTAAATGGTGTCTCCAGCTGTAGATCTGACCTCAGAGATTCCATCCTCAATAGCTGAGTGTTGATACATCCCAGGTCAAAGATCATCACATTTCTTTCAGCTCCAACCTTTCAGTCTCAACCTCCAGCAATAGCAGCAACTGGGTTATGAGGAGTCTAGAACACTGAGACCAGCAACAGATTCGGCATCCGTGGTAAGCTGACTCTTGGGGCCATCGCACTGGAGGACCTGTGGCAGCCGCGCTGGCAACGGCCTCCCCAAGATAAGCTTCTGCAACCTCCTTCCTCTTCACCAGAGCCGCAAGCATTGGAGTGAAACGCTGTCCCTCTGTCATGCTCCCCTTGGGCCTGGGACCTGCCCACATTGTTTAGCAAGCCTGCTTCATGTCAGCCCAGATGACAGCACCATCATCACTGGCCATCGACACTGATAGGGCGCCTGGCATCCGGCACCGTGTTGGCGGGGTCCGCACCTCCACAGCCTGGAGGCACCACCAGCCAATTGTCTGGTGTCAGAAAGGCGCCATTACCTGGACTGGTTCATTTTCCCTCGTCACTGGCAATTGTTTCCACGTTGCCAAGCTGGAAGACACCCACGCAAGAGGAGACGGTGCCAAGACCAATGCCAGCTGCAGGTGCCCTCGACACAGCTGCCTGCATGCAGGCCAGCATGGCTTGGGGAGAAAACAGCGATCTGAAGAGCTGCCTCTGCGTCAGCAAGACCCTCTCTGATGCTTTGAAATCCACTGCAGTATGTTGCTGCAGGACACACGGGGCTCTGTATCACCAGCTTAAAGCACCTCCCCGGGGTGCATCCCTGCCAGGTGGTGGACACCCAGATGGCCTCCTGTCTCTCCATACAATGCGCATCTGTACTGCCATGAGGGTCTGTGAGAGCATCTCTTTGGCTGTAGACTAACTAGCAACGCTACTCGGTCCTCTAGGTCACACAACCATCTCATGACCCATGTGCGCAGAAGGGCTGCCTTGTCTACATGCCTGAGGGTCCATCTCTCCATATCTCTGCCAAGAGCTTCCTCATAAAATGATAACTCTTTGAGTTATGTGCATTTCTGTAACAGCCACTATAGTTAAGTATCTTCTTTTCATTTCTTCCTCTGTAAGCTTGAGATTCTTTTTACAGCCATGTTTCCATTGGGATCTCATCTTCTTTCTGGCTGACTCGCAGAATTCCTCGTGCATGCCGGATGCGAGTCCTTTTCACTTTTCCCTGGATAGCCTAATTGAGACCCCATTGACACACCATGCGATGCACTCATCTGAAGTCCACAATTCGTGGATGGTGGCGTAACCACAGATACGCACAATCCTCCCCACAATCAAGTTTAGGTCACTTTCATCACGGCAGAAAGAAATTGTATACCAGTTAGCTATCACCTCCCACCAACGTCCTCCACCCCCAGCCCCAAGCAACTGCAAACCTACTTTCTGTCTATAGATGTGCTGGACATTTCGTAGAAGTGGAATTATGAAATATGTGGTCTTTTTATCTGGATTCTTTCATTCAGCATCATGCTGTCAAAGTTCACCTGTGGCATAGCATGAATCAGTACCTCACTCCTTTGTCAAATAATATCCACTGCATGGACACATCATGTTTTGCTTACCCTGGCATAAAAGGCTGTTTTTGCCTCGTGGCTGTTATAAGTAATTCTGCTGAGCAATGCAAATCTGAATAATGAGTATCGATAAGCTCCCGCATCAACATCTGCTTTCCATTTCTCTTGGGTGTTCCCCTAGGAGTGGAATTGCTGGCTCATTTGGTAATTCTATGGTGAATCATTTGAAAAAATGCCAGACTGTTTTCCCAAGCGGCTGCACCATTTCCAGTCCCACCAGCAGGGTCAGAGGATACTGAATTCTCCACATCTTCACTGACACTTATTATGATCTGACTTTCTGATTCTAGCCAACCTGGTGGCACAAAATATATAGCTCGCTGGGATTCTGATTTGAAGTTCAGTGTCATTTCATGTGATTATTGGCCATTTGTGCATTTTTTGTGGAGAAATATCCCTTTAGATCCTTTGCTCATTTTTTGATTGAGTCGACTGAGTTGCCAGAATCCTTTATATGTTTTACAGATAATTCCTTTAATATATAGAGAGAGACAGACACGTACTTTCCAAATATTACTCCCGGTTCTGTGGGTCTTTTTCCTTTCTTGACGCTTTTCCTTTGCAGTACAGGTTGATGATTTTGATGAAATCTAGTTTATGTTGCTTGGTGTTTGTGCTTTGGGGTCAGAGCTAAGAATTGACTGCCAACCCATCATTAAGGAGATTTACTCCTATGTTTTCTTCTAAGAGTTGTGTTGCTCTGACCTTTACATGTAGGTCTTGACCCCCTTTAAGTTAATTTTTGTGTGTAAGCTAAGGGTCAAAGTTCATTCTTTTACCTGTGGTCTCTTGGTCTTTGTATCTCTATAAATATCTTCTCACAACCTGGCCTCATTCTGTTAACTTCTGTCACGATGTCCTTTGTGGGACAGAAACAGACTGTCCTGTGCTTCTCAACTTCAGGTTGTTGCTGAAACTCTCTTAACTGCAAACCTTCTCACGTCTTCTTGATGCTGGTGAGCTCATGGAGATGAGCCAGCTCCCAACACTCCAGACCAATAAGACACAGCAGTCACTGCTCCAACCTAAAAGGCGTGCCCCTCCTGGGAGACTCCAGAGGTCTTCAGTTACAGGTACATATCAGGTTGACTATGTTTTCTCCTTCCTTCCTTCATAAACAATGAAATGGCTTGCAGTACCAGCAACAGGAACATATGGTAAGAAATGCAAAAATCCTATCTTAAGAAAAGAGTAAACCACCAAGACCTGACTGCCTGGGGTTGATGACCTCTCAGTTCTTCCAAGCCACACATCACTCCTGATTACTTCCCTGTCGCCACAAGCTCCTTTCTGGGCCCACATTCACCTTTCCATCAACCAAGCTGTGTTAGTCATTTCCTGGCCCTGTGCCTACACTTCCCCTTCCCCAGCTGCCCCGGCCCTTCTCTGGAACACAGCCTCCGCACCCTGACTCCCTGATCCCCTTTTAAAAGCCAACTCTTTCCTTCTTAAATACCACCAGGATTGCAGACAATGAATAAGACTTCTTCTAGAATCTCATTCAACTCAGCGCTTCTTTGGTCCAAACTGTTCTGTCTCTGGTTCCCTGCTCTACATATGGGTCAAGTTCTCTGATTTCGATCTTAGGGTCAGTCCCTACAGCCTCTGCCTTTGTCCATAGGCTTGCTCCCAGAGAGACTACTTGATAACAGATCTCCCCTGCATCTTATCACCAGCCTCTAAAAGGACAGCATTCACAGCTCCTAACGGCAAGTAACCCTGACAACTCTTGCAGAACACTCCTCTGCATCGGCATGAACGGGAGGACATGCGTGTGGCTGGGGAGACAGACCCTGGCCACTGAAGGAGCGAAAGACCAGGAAGTTTCCAGACTTCCAGACTGAAGGGTAACAGGAGACTGCAGCCCAGCAGCCAGTGACCGTGCACTTCCTCATGCCACTGTCCCTGACCAATGCAGATCCCCTAAGCCAGCTGCATGGGTCCCTACCTTGTCAGCTCAGACCTCACCCTGCCCCTCCCTCCAGGGCGGGGTCTGATAGGGCCATAAAGTTCCAAGAAAGCTTCAGTGACATAGGCTGACCGCGGAGGAGCCAAGCACACAGGTACTTTCAGATGGGGTGTTGGGGAGACGCCACCAAGAAAGGACGCAAGAGGTGGGTGCAAGGTGTGGAGTGAAGGCAGGGGACCCACAGACACAGCAGGAGGGTCAGAGTGAGGGTGCAGAGCGTGGGGCCCTCCAGGGTCCAGGACGGTGAGGAGGTGGATGCCCTTCTGGGGTGCTGGCAATGAGATCTGGGAAGGAGAGGGCGCGTCCCATCCTCCCACCTCGCAGGGGATGAGACGTGGGGTGGAGAGGACACGTTCTGGTCTCCCAGCTCCGAGGTGTCCCTCTCCTGTGGCTGCTTGGCCATTGTCCACCTCCCTGGATGCCACTGGAGCAGAGGTTGTACCGGCGAGGGTGAAGGGTACAGACACAGCCAAGTTCAGGTCAAAGGACCAGAGGTCTCTTCCACAGCAAAGCGGAAGTAAATCTGGGCGCAGAGGGTTTGAAACGGGGTGCTGGCCATGAAAAGACAGGGAGGAAATTTAAGTCTGTGTCACTGAGTGAGAGAAGCCAGTCTGAAAAGGCTGAAGACTATATGATTCCAACTGTATGACATGCCAGGAAGGTCTGACCTTGGAAATGGAAGAAAGACAGGGGGCGGAGGGGTGGGGAGAGGCAGGGGTGAATGGCTCAGCACAGAGAGCTTTTAGGGAAGAGAAATTTCTGAGTCACTATGCAGCAGTCAGAGGGAACCCTAATGTCCTCTGTGAACTTTGGGTGACAATGACATGACCGGTGTCAGTGCTGCTAGAAGCAGAGGCAGGAGGCACACGGGAAATCTCTGTCCTTCCAACTCAATTTTATTGTGAACCGAAAACTGATCGAAAAAGTTGAGTTTTTTGGCTTTTTTTCAAGAGGCTGGCCAAAATGTAACTGAAGGACAAGAGCTCAGGCGGCACGCAGCTGCTCCCCGTGCCTCCTCCGTCTTCTGGCTGGGGGAGCGAGACCCTGCGGGCCCCTGGGCCCTCCAATCAGGGGACAGTGAGGTGTGCCCCTCTAGTGCATACACCGGGGTGTCCCCAAGATTTGTGAGGCAGATGTGTGACATGCAAGATCCGCTTTCCAAAACACCAAAGCAAGAACAGAAATGTGTCCGCATGACCAGGGGTCTTTCTCCAGCCCAGGAAGCCGTGTTTATGCCCCAAGTCGGTGCTGCCTTACTTCCATGCTTCCAGTACCAGAGTGCAGCCACATCTGGGAATGCAGTGGCCCATGTGGGTAGAGGGTGTTTCCTGGAGGTTCGCCCCTGGGGTTCATCCCTGACAAGTCTAGAGAAGCAGGGCTGGGGAGCCCTCTCTACCCTGTGGCGCCCACGTGTGGGTCAGGCATCGGTGCTTGGGCTCTGCCTGCCAGCGGGGAGAATTGGGCAAAGAAGGCGGTGCCCATGACAGCTCTGTGCATATAGCGCTGGCATCTGGGCCAGAGGGACCTCTGCAGGCCCAGCAGCTCTGTCAGGACAGTGGTCTGGAGAAACCAGAGCTGTCCGGGAGCCAGCCACAGCCTCAGAGTGCGAGACCTCCTGGTCATGTCCCCCAGAGCACCCCACACAGCTGGACCAGACGGGTGACCCCCCCCAGCAAGCCAGCAACCTCGCCGGACACGACCCTTGGCCCGCAGCCCCGGTGGGTGGGCTGTAAGGCAAGGCCCTCACCACATCCTTCCCCAAAAAATGGAAGGGGAAAGTGTGTCTCCCTGAATTGTCATCTGGGGAAGACATCCCCCTGAGGTGCTCTTTTAGTAGCAGTGAATGGTTAAGTGGCCACAATTTGAGTGTCCCATGGAGGAGCCTAAGAAACCTGGGACAGGACTAGCCCTAAGTTCTCACTCAAGGCCACAGTCTACAGCCCGATTGCTGCCGAATCACTCTGCTTTGCTTAATTGTGCAATGCTGGTGTCAGAGCCTCTCCTCACAATTGACTTTTTTTTTTAAAGAGTGGGCGTGCCCTGGTGACTTAGCAGTTAAGTCTGTGCTCTCCAGCCAGTGCAGTCCACTTACCTCCCAGGGAACCGGGTTCGCAGCCTGGGCCCAGGAGGGAACATCCGAGATGAACAACTAAATAAATAATAAATATACTCACCTTCATTCCTGCACCTTTCCTTCAAAAACTGAAAAGAAGAAAAAGAAGAACTAGTTTCATCCTTCCTGGAGGGTAGAGATCATTCCAAACACTTAATCTTATTGCCAACTAATGTCTTCAACCCCAGGAGGCAGGAATGTTGGCCCTGCGTCTGCTTTCAGGTTGAGCACACGGAGGCCCAGAGTTCAAGCAATCTGGGCAAGGTCACACAGCAGGCCCAGTGGTGTGGCCTGTAAGATTCAAGCCCAGACAATCTGACCCCAGAGCCGACTCTTTGAACTCCTCCACTAAACTGATCTGTTTCAGTAGTACTTTGGTGTATCAAAAATGTAATTTTGCTGCCAATCTTCATGACCTGATAAGTGTGTTGGCATTTGAGGGTGCTGTGATTCTGAGTTGAGTAATCGAAGGCTCAGAGAAGAGCCTGAGGTTTGCCTGGAGAGACAGCAGGCAGAAAAGGATAAACCAAAGGCATCTGCCCAGGTAGGACAATCCGCAGGGCTACGTGAGGTTTACAGGCGGCCAGGAAGAGAGCAGAATTCAGAGCCAAGCACAGACCAGCATAGTATTGGGAATTTTGTAGGACCCCAGCTGCCCGCTGAGGACTAGAAGGCTGCTAGGTGGGAGCAAGGGAGGAACTGAGTCTGCAGGAAACCACAAGGCCAAGGGACCTTGAAGTCCCAAGCCCAGCCTAGTCGCCCCCGCTTCCTCCACAAAACAGCTGACTTGCTTCTCCTACTGTGTTCCAGGGTGATGGGGCACGCAAGCCTGGCCCTGGGCTGCGTCATCACGGGCCTGCTGGTGCTGACCTTGGCTGAGGCCAAGTACCCACCACAGACCCCGGGAGTGTTTGCGGACCTGAGCGTCCAGGAGCTACGGGCGGTGCGCAGCTTCCTCTGGTCCCGGACGGAGCTGAGGCTGCAGTCCTCCCAAGCCCTGACCTTGGCCAAGAACTCTGTGTTCCTCGTTGAGATGCTGCTGCCCCAGAAGAAGCACGTGCTGAAGTTTCTGCATGGAGGTGGCAGGCGTCCCACTCGGGAAGCACGTGTGATCATCTTCTTCGGAGCTCAGGAGCGGCCCAATGTCACTGAGTTCGCTGTGGGGCCCCTGCCACGGCCCCACTACCTGAGAGAGCTGCCCCCCAGGCCCGGGCACCAGGCATCCTGGGCATCCAGGCCCATCTCTCAGGCAGAGTATGTCCTCCTGAGTCACACCCTGCAGACGGTCACCAAGCCTCTGCACCAGTTTTTCCTGGACACCACCGGCTTCTCGTTCCTCAACTGTGGCACCCGGTGCCTGACCTTCACCGACGTGGCTCCCCGGGGCCTGGCCTCCGGCGAGCGCCGCAGCTGGATCATCCTGCAGCGATACGTGGAAGGGTACTTCCTGCACCCCACCGGGCTGGAGCTGCTGGTGGACCACGTGAGCACTAGCGCCCAGGACTGGAGGGTGGAGCAGGTCTGGTACAACGGGAAGTTCTACCGGAGCCCAGAAGAACTGGCCCGCAAGTACCAGGATGGGGAGGTGGACGTGGTGGTCCTAGAGGCGCTGGCCCCCAAGGCCCAGGAGGGCCCGAGGCCAGAGGAGCCACCCCTCTTCTCCTCCTACAAGCCACGGGGGGATTTTCCCACGCCCGTGACCGTGCAGGGCCCCCGCCTGGCCCAGCCCCGAGGCCCGCGGTACCAGCTGCAGGGCAGCACTGTGCGCTATGGGGGCTGGAGCTTCGCCTTCAGGCTGCGCACCTCCTCGGGGCTGCAGGTGCTGGATGTGCGCTTCGGTGGCGAGCGCGTGGCCTATGAGGTGAGCGTGCAGGAGGCCACAGCCCTGTATGGAGGTCACAGCCCTGCAGGCATGCAGACCAAGTACATGGACGTGGGCTGGGGTTTGGGCACCGTCACGTACGAGCTGGCCCCGGGCATCGACTGTCCAGAGACGGCCACCTTCCTGGATGCCCTCCACCACTACGACGCTGACGATCCCATGCTCTACCCCCGAGCCCTCTGCCTCTTCGAGATGCCCACTGGGGTGCCCATCCGGCGGCACTTTAATTCCAACTTGAACGGCGGCTTCAACTTCTACGCGGGGCTGCCAGGCCAGGTGCTGGTGCTGCGGACCACATCGACTGTCTACAACTATGACTACATCTGGGACTTTATCTTCTATCCCAACGGGGTGATGGAGGCCAAGATGCACGCCACGGGCTATGTCCACGCCACCTTCTACACCCCCGAGGGGACGCGCCACGGGACCCGCCTGCACACCCACCTGCTTGGAAACATCCACACCCACCTGATACACTATCGCGTTGACCTGGACGTGGCAGGTAGGCTGGAACCGCTGCCTCTGAGAAACGACGTCTGCTGCTGCTGGACACGCTAACGCTCCCCAGGAGGCAAAACGCCAGCACCGTTCTCAGCCCCAGGGCTGCGCTGAGCCCCTCGATTGGGTAAAAGAGTGCCGTGATGTGCAGGGATACTCACTCTGTCTCTGGCATTAGTGATGTTGCCATAAAAGATAGCTGGGGCGGAATGCCATGATTTAGCTTGGCATCAAATCGCACAAGGGCCAGATAGGTGGCTTCTGTCACTGCCATCCTGAGACAGGAGGGCAGGAGACAGTCTCCCGCACTGGGGACCGCTGCCCCTTCCCCAGGACTGCAGCCCTAGCAGACAGGCTCTCAAGAGGGGCCGCCAGGGGTTCACACGGAATCCCTGCAGCTGCCGTGACCAACTCTGTATTCTGGTGCCTCTGTGGTTCCTGATGCCCCTTCCCCACGCCCCACAGCTAGCTCCACGCCTGGCATCCTCTTCCCCCTGTTGCTCGCTCCTGGCCGAGGTCCAGGTGGAGATGCCAGCAGTGCCCATGTGGCCATTCGGGGGGCTTGATTCTCCTTCTCCCCGCACACCCGCAGGCACCAAGAACAGTTTCCAGACCCTGCAGATGAAGCTGGAGAATGTCACGAACCCCTGGAGCCCCGGACACCGCCTGGTGCAGCCCAGCCTGAAGCAGACACGGTACAGACGGGAGCGCCAGGCGGCCTTCCGCTTCCAGCAGACTCTGCCCAAGTACCTGCTCTTCACCAGCCCCGAGGAGAACCCGTGGGGCCACCAGCGTAGCTACCGGTTGCAAATTCACTCCATGGCTGACCAAGCGCTGCCCCCGGGCTGGCAGGAGGAGCAGGCTGTCACCTGGGCCAGGTGAGCCGGGCAGGGCAGAGGCACCCTCGGGGTTCCCGATTTTCCCTGCATCCGTGTATCTGTTTCTGAGACCCTGTGTCCTGTGGGGGTGTCTCCAGACGGACGAGCGTGGTGCGTGTGTGTGTGTGTGTGTGTGTGTGTGTGTGTGTGTGTGTGTGTGTGTGTTTCGGGGAGTGGAGAACTGCTGTGGAGTCCCGAGCCCTCGGGACGGTTGGTCAGCCCTGCTTCCTGGGGGCTGCCTCTCACTCGGGAAAAGGGGTAAGTTGACCCTGAAGACGTTCCCCAGAGGGGCTGGAGGCCCCGTGCCCAGAGCCATCTGGCTTCTCTGCCCGGCAGGTACCCCCTGGCAGTGACCAAGTACCAGGAGTCGGAGCTCAGCAGCAGCAGCATTTTCAACCAAAACGACCCCTGGGACCCACCTGTGGTCTTTGAGGAGTTTCTCCAGAACAACCAGAACATTGAAGGCCAGGTACCGCCAGCCCCCTTGCCGGCTCTGTGCCCACCCCAGGGCACATGGCGGCTGGTGGACAGCAGTTTCCACGGGCCCTTTAAAGCGGGGTGGAGGGCAAGTTTCTAGGCGCAGCTGACCGTCCAGAGGCCCGAGAGGCTCAGGCCAGCACCCCTGCCTCTGCAGCGCTGCCCACCCCTCTCCCCCACAGGACCTGGTGGCCTGGGTGACAGTGGGTTTCTTGCACATCCCCCACTCGGAGGACATCCCCAACACGGCTACGCCGGGGAACTCCGTGGGCTTCCTGCTCCGGCCCTTCAACTTCTTCCCAGAAGACCCGTCCCTGGCGTCTAGAGACACGGTGATCGTGTGGCCTCAGGACAGTGGCCCCAACTACGTCCAGCGCTGGATCCCTGAGGAGGACAAACACTGCTTCAAGCCCATCCCTTTCAGCTACAACGGGACCTACTGGGCGGTGTGAGGGGCCCTCCCCGGCCCATGTGCCACAATAAACCGCTGGGGACTCAGAGGGGCCAGTTTCTTCTTGGCTGGGGGTGGGGGGCAGGTTTTACACGCAGGCGCGTGCGCAGGAGCCCGCTCAGGTCTGGGTGTCACCCGGGAACGACTGCCATTACTAGAGCCAAGGACAGTAGCAGACATCCTGGATTTACTGTCAGATGGGTCGGGAAAGACTCTGAGGCTCCCTAGGTGGGGCTTCCCCCACGGCACTGGAGGGCCCAGGGGGCGTCCTGCGGTCACCGAAGACGCTCTGGAGATCCTAGCCAGGTCCCCAAGGCCTTGACCCTTTGGCGCACGAGTCCATCTGCTGGAGCTCTTCCCAGGAGCACGTGCCGGGGCTCGCTGCAGTCTCAGTGACAGCAGCACCGCGACACCCCCGCCTCCTACCACCTCCTACCCCCGGGGCTGAGGTCTGCGGATCTGAACCCCCCGCCAGGGCTGCAGGTCTGCGGATCTGAACTCCGGGGGCACAAGACAGTGCAGTTCCAGGGAGGAGGAAGGATCTGAATCAGAGCATTCTTTGTACTGATGGGGAAGACTCGGGACATCTGAGCAGAAAACAGGTATAGGACAGTGTCTGTGGTGTCCCAGCGCTTGTGTGAGATACACCCAGTACTAACCAAAATGGTTGCATGCCGACTGCAGCCATCCAGGCTGCTGTAAGTAAATACTACACTGGGTGTAAAATGAACAACCAGTTGCTCACGGTCCTGGAGCTGGAATCCAAGATCTGGGCGCTGCCAAGATCAGGGGAGGGGCTCTCCCAGCTCACAGCTGGGAGGGACGAGCTAGCCCTTTATAAGGGCACTAATTCCATTGTAGGGGCTCCACCATTCTGGGGGTTCCACTAAGTACTCCAACACCTGACCTCACACCACCAGCCCATGGTCACGGTTCCAGGATAAGAAGTTGGGGGACATACCCATTCAGACCACAGGCCCTGAAGGCTATGGGGGAAATGGGTGGATGCCAGGACAGAGCAGGATTTCTCAAGGTGACTCTTTCTATATTCTTGTTAGTTTTACTTTACTTTGAGTCAGAAGAGCCTGAGGAGGTAATAGGGAGGAGCTGATCTCCCTCCAGAGGTCACTGAGCCATCAAGGTCTCCCCACCCCAGGACGACCCCAGGGGAAACATGGTGGCCCATAGGTCATAACATTCTTGGTGTCATTCATTTTTTAATCTTGAGAATGCATCTGTTCAAAAAAATTTATTTCTACGTGTTAAAAGAGGAAAGAAGGACGGGGTGGGGGAAAGGAGGGAGGAAGGAGGAAGGAAGAGAGGGAGGAAGGAGGAAGGAAGGGAGGCGAGAACGAGGAAATGGGGGAAGGAAGAGGAGGAAGGGAGGAGGAGGAAAGGGGCAGGTGGAGGGACTCCTGCTGCTGTTTGGCGGCACTAATACACAGCTGCTGAGATGCCTCAGGCAGACAGACTCCTGTCCTCCTTCCAACAATGTCCTCATTCCGATCCCTGGATCCTGTGAATACGTTACCTTCACAGCAAAAGGAAGGAATTTTGCAGATGTGATTAAGAGTCTGAGACGGGGGCATCTCTCCAGATCTCCAGGTGGGCCGGAGTCGTCACCCGAGTATAAGAGGCAGGAGGTCAGAGAGGGGTGAACTCAAGCCAGGAGTGTCAGTGGCTCAGAGAAGCTGGAAAAGGTAAGGAAAGTGAGTTTCCCCCAAGAGCCTCCATGAGAAACACATCCTGGGGCCTCTGGAACTACAGGAGACAGGCGTGTCGTCTGAAGTCACGCGGCGTGCGGGCCTTTGTTTCAGCAGCGCTCAGAACTAAGGCAGCGATGTGGAGCCTCCTGTTCTGGGGATCTGCTGGCGGAGGGAAGAACAAGCAGATGTCCCCCCAAGGGGAGCCCTGACTCCCTCAGAGCTCAGTCCCCAGGCGCCCAGGGCCAGGGCCCGCCCACGGGGCAGGGGCTGCCAGGCAGGCACCTACATCTGCAACTGCTGTTTCAGTAACACAGCTTCCAACCCGTCCTCCCCGGAGACAGACGGAGGCCATGGTTGGTTTAGAGAAACATTTTCAGGGGGCTCAGATGACAGCAGAGACAGAAACCAGATGACAAGGTGCCCTTTCCATACGGCTCCTTGTGTGTGACGGGCCACTGGGGCAGTTTACACACACACACACCCCTCATGTCTCCTTTGTGACCTTCCTAGGGTGTCTGGGGATGGTGCACATTCGATAGCCTCACAGCAGTGATTGTTGAGTGACTGAGTGACCAGCAGCCAGAAAAGCAAATTCCAATCACTCCTACCTCTCCTACTCTCTTCCCTGCCCTACAGGGGTTTTGTCCCTTGACCCTAATCTTGCTTTTGGTTGTTTCCTACACCAGCACTGTCTCCCCAGTAATGAAACGGCAAGAGACACTTACTTTAGTCCTGACAGAGCCACCCCAACTCCCCAGAGACCGTGCGTCCCTCTCAGTTGGACTCCAGGCCCCACCAGGCCACCTTCCTGCCTCCCTCCATTCCAGTTCCTGGTCCTCTGCTGGTGTTCCTCTCACTGGTCCTGCTTGTCCTAAGTACTGTGCAAACCCCTGGATGTGACAAGTCAGGGATATAAACATCAGGGAGATACTGTCCCCATCCCCAAGATGTCCACAGTGACATTGGGAAGACGGTACAGTGCAGCCCGAGGGCGACCGTCCTGTGAGGGGGACTTCTCCAGATGGTCAGCTTCTTGTTTTATAAAGCCTGGAAGTCTGGCCTGACCCTAGAGTTACAGGTGACCCCAAGAAATGTCATTCGAGCATGGCCTTTGTGAACCTTCACCAGAAGGTCACTGAGCAACCAACGCCAGACCTTCAAGCACTCGGCATCTCCAGCGGGGAGGGCCAGCCCTGTCCAGGCGGATGAATTCTTTAAGAAGCTTAAACTTACAGATAATCCTTTACACTCAGCAAGCAAAGAACGTCGGTGTATACAGTGTGCACAGAACATTCGTGAAAACGGGCCATGTAATGATTTCTAATTTCAAAGGAACAAAAAAGATGGAACAGCTGACAAGACAGCCCATGCTTGTGGACACAGGGTCACAATACCAATTCTTTTCAAACGCTTTTCCTAAATCCGGTCGCAACCAAAATTCAAACTCAACCATTTGAGCATTTAAGAAACTCCGCGTGAGACCTCTGGAAACATACAGGTTCACACATGGTAGAATCAACTTTTCTCAAGAAGGACAGTGAACTGAAACGAGAGCTCAGGGCCGACCCGGGAATTTAAGGAGCTACAAAGAAGGGGAAGGTGGCCGCCGACACACCCGGGCAAGCTCCCAACAGTGCAGAGAAAATGACACTGGATCCTTCCGTATGCAGTTTACAACACACTTCCCGAGACGGGGAGAGTGAAACTAAAATGTGAGAGGACAGATCTGTGACCTAAAGATAAAGCAAAACCTTAACAAAAGCATAAAGCACCAGGGATTATTTAGGAATTTAGTTTCATCCAAGTCAGGAAGCCATCATTGACAGATTGAGAAGTTTGCAACTTCAAATATTGATAAGGAATTAGCAAGTAGAATACATAAAGAGCATCGGAAAATCTACTGAAAAAAGCCCTTTTCTAAAAACAGGCCAAGTATAGAAGCAAGGAATCCAAGAGAAACTGCAGATTTCTGGGACAAATATGTCAAGATAGGCTCAAAATTAGTAAATACACATTAGATATATAAATGGGGTTAGACATTAGATAGGGTATCATGAAACACAAACTGGTCCAGTGCTGTTGGAAACACAGGCTGATGATGAAACCCATCAGGGACACCATCTGAAAGTTCTAGGTCAAACTGGCCACACGTGTGCCTTTGACGCAGAAAGCCCACCACCGGGCACCACAATGGACGGATTCTCACCCAGGACACTGAGGGGATGAGAGCCGGGAGGTTCACCACGGAATCTGTCATGGGGAGTTGGAGACAAGCTGAACAGCCTTCCCTGGGGAGTGGATAAGCCCAGTGTATCAAATGCACCTCGTGACATGCTTGGAAATGTCATAGCTAGGCGAGCTGGGGTCTTGGGAAGCAGACACTGAGAAACTGAGAGGGAGTTAGGTCTGTTGGGGAGCTAACCCCTGGAAAGTTAAAAGGAAAGAACCAGAACTGGGGACAAGAAGCCCACAGTTGCCATCAGATCTGACCAATCTCTGTCTGTCCAGCACAGGGCTTGGGAGCGAAGATGGTGGATGGAGGAATTCTTCAGGGCAGAAAGCCCGTCCTTGGTTGTCACTCTGCCCTGTCACTGTCTAGGGAGCACCCAGACAAGAGCACAGCCTCGCCGATAGTGGAGACAGACCCTGAAGGAGCTAACAGCTGGAGGTATCCGCTGACCATACTCCTCTCAGTTAAGTGCTGAGTCCTTTCTTGGAGGGGCGTCTGAGTGCTGCATGCTCGTCTGCCACGGGGAACCACAGAGGATTCAAGCAGGATTCATAGACATTCACAGATGATGTTTCTTGTGCGGGGATTAAGAGAGAGGACAAGGTATGACACAGTACTGTTTAGCAAATGGAAATACAGACATACACATAAGCCATTAGGAAAATGCAAATCAGAGCCCATAGGATATCACTACATACCCGTTAGAAAATCTAAAATGCTGGGTGATAACACTGAGTGCTGGTGAGAATGCAGCTCTCTGTCAGACATCGCTAATGAGAGTACAAAATGGTGCAGCCACTTCAGGAAATAGGTTGGAGTTTCTTATAAAACAAAACACTGGCGCGCCCTGGTGGCTTAGCAGTTAAGTCCATGGCCTCTGGCCGGCACAGTCCACAGGCAACCCAAGGACTGAGGTTCAAGTGCTGGAGCGGGGGAAACAACCACGATGAGCAGCTAAACAAAATAAATAAAATGCTGCTTCCTTCTGTCTCTTTCTGCTGCTTGCCTGCTCACCTTCATCCCTGTCTGCACCTTTCTAAGAAGCAAAGCAAAGAAACGCAAACACCATATGACCGAAGGAGCAAAACCAGGAAGCCAGCGCTGGTGGTGTCAAGTGAGCAGCACACTCACTCTGCACCATCTGTGCCGTGTGCTCATCTGGACAACGCACACCCTCAGACGTCTATCCCAGAGAAACGGACACGTGTGTTCATGGAACGACCTGTATACACATATGTTCACAGCAGCTTTTTATAATAGCAGACTGGAAACAGCTCCCACGTCGATTGTCGCTAAGTATGAGACGAACTCAAGAGCAGAGCACTCATCAGCACTGGAAGGGAAAGTGCTCCCACACAATGACACAGGCGGACCTCAGTGAGCACCACACTGACGGAAAAAAGGGAAAAAAGGAAAAAATGTTACATCCGATCTGACTGCATTCAGATAGCGTTCTCAAAACGAAAAAAGGGAGCTTCCCAATGAGGGAGGAGGATGTGACTAAAAAGAGGTCCCAGGAGGGAGCTGCTTCTGGTGATACAAGGAGCATGTGTGGGACAGTGGTGGTGGCTACAGAAATCCACACCTGAGATAAAGCTGTCTGGAGCTGCCCCCTCTGTGGCCCGGGACTCCAGGGACCCGGGTTCGAGACCTGGGGCGGGTGGACGGAGGCAGAGGTGTGTGCACACAGAGTGAAAATGGAACAGCTCCCGTGGTCCAGTGACTGGTCAAGCAGCAACACTGACATCCTCGTGCTGACAAGGCAGGGCTCTGTGTCAGACCCCGCCCCTGGGGAAATCAGCCCGGGGTTCCCGAATCCAGGAATGTTACTGCTGCTCCAAGTAAGGTGATAGTTATTTCAAAATAAACAGCTTTTGAAAGAAGCACATCTGTGGTGCACCCTGGTGACTCAGGCATTGTCCGTGGCCACTTCATAGTCCCCGGACCTTAGTTTGTGGCCTGGGATGGTGGGGGGTGAGGAGGGCGCACATGCAAAAATGAATAAATAAAGATGCTTCTTCCTCTTCTCTCTTCCTTTCTGCCTGCTTCCTTCCTCTAAAAAAAAGAAGAAAAAAAAAAAAAAACAACCCTGCAATCCTCAAGCAAAGGATAATCAAACTCTTCCTACTTTTTCAGGTTTTGATGCCTTGATTTATAAACTGCAAGGGATAGGACAGGAACAACTATTATGATGAGGATGTTTCACACAATACTGTAAGTGATCCAGCAGTCACTGATGTGCTAAAAATAACCAAGGCCTTGCAGGAGAGAAAAAACGAAGCGCTAGTTTTAAATCTGAGGTACCGACAATCCTATTTCATAATCGATGTCGCTCCAAGGGTATATGTCACATTCAAAAGACGAGGGCTCAGGCTTTTCCTGTCCTTGCTTTCCTCGTCATCCCCAGGCCCTCCATCTACCAGGGTTTTTCATCCTCTGGAAAGCAGTGAATTTCCTTGAGAAAGCGCTGGGTTTTCCCTGCACTGTCACCGGCTGAGCGGTAGGTGACGCCGCTGCGCTTTTGTTCCTGGGCCGACGCGATCCGCGGCGCTGCCGTCTGCACGATTGGGTGCAAATTCAGGGTCCAGGGGAGTCACCAGAGAAGGACTGCGAGGGATGGGGAGCAGGTGCCTGCCTTCCCGCAGGCAGTATCTACTCCCAAGCCCCCGCATTCACTTGTTTTATTCCATGAATCCACCCCTCTTCCCCGCGCTCTCTGCCCAAGCCTCCCGCTCCCCTCCCCGCAACGCTGAGCACCTGCCCGCAGCTGCGCTCTCCAACCCCGGGCTGGTCTCGGGCCCGCTGGCACGTCGATTCTGACTGGGAAGGGCACAGAACACTTTTTCTGGAAACAGCGCTGGTCAGAAACATACATTGATCTTATCGTCGATGGAAGAAGCACCAATCTGTTAAATTGCTTAATTTCTATAACTCAGTCTCCTGCCGTCTTTAGTTGGAGTCGCAGAACCATCTCCGACCGGCGGAAGCACGAGGGGCGTGCCGGGGCGAGGGCGCCGCTGTGATTGGCCAGCACGCAAGAGCAGGTGGGTCTGCGCCGGGAGCTACCGGGGAACAGGGCGCAGCACAGGTGCGCGCTTCTGGCCCACCCAGGGGAGAGACTCGCGGGCCTGGGCGGGATTCACAGAGTGGTTTTTAAAAGTATGGGCGAGACTCTTTTGCATCAGCTAGAAAAGAAGAAGTCACACCCCGGCTGACCAGGCTTGACTGTCCAACTCCATAGGTTGAAACGGGACAGTTTCCGGAGAAGCCTGCCTTCGCCTAGATCATTGACTTACCCTTCACTTTCTACTCTGTTCTCCCTGAGGAAGACACACGGGAAACTATGTCAGCCCACAGATCCAGTTCTCGCTTGTCTCTGCCCACCATGCCTCTGATGGAAGATCTTGTGTCATCCTACCCAGGGGAGGGCCAACCGTGCACGTTCCTGGTCCTTATCGTCCACAAGTGCGTCACTGCCTTCAGCGCCCACCAGCTGCTGAGCCTTGAGTGAGGCCTTTAGAGGAGGCTCATGGAGGAACGCTTCTCCCCTAAAGGGGAGCTGCATGAGCTCCTTCCCTGGACTTGGGGGCTCACTGGGCCTGACAATGATGGTGGCCTGGCTTTCCTTTGTCATCTCACCTGGTTGCCCACACCTCCTCCAGGATGCTGGCGGGAAGGTGCAGTTCTGCTCTGGGGCAGGATGATGCTGGATTCCCTGTGTCCAACGGATGTTCATGCCGCAGGCAAACTTTTGCATTGTGCTTAATATTCTGTAACCCTGTCTGAACAGCTTTTGTTTTTATAGCTGTAAGAAAGTGAATCTTCAACCTGGCGTCTTACACCATTAAGACAAGCTTATCCGGGATTTGAACAAAACACTTTGAACAGAAACTTATACAATATTAGAGCATCAACAATTTTTCATAGCCATTTTTTAATTTTTGAAATTATCTAAACATTGTTTCCAAACCTTGAAATGAGTAAAAGACAAAAGATTCTGCATGTCCATAAAAGGAAATGAAAATGGCAAGCCTTTAACACCGGTCGGGGAGGGCCAGGCAGGACTCTAATCTTAAATGAAAAAAGGTTAGCAGTTCAGTAAACAATCACTACTTTTAAAGAGGAGACTGGAATGCATTTGTCTTGAAACTTTACTTTTAGCCTTCAGCCTTCTGTTCTCTGTGCTTAAATGCCCTTTTTTCTGATCGTGTGTTCTTGAGTTAAGAGAGGGTCTTCAGCATTTGCTGGTATGCTGAGCAATGGCATCCCACATCTTAGCATCATCCCTAACATCTGGCTTATTCAATTATTAACCCATAGATAAATGAAACAGAACAAAAACTGAGTGAAGGGAAAAAAGGAGGGAGAGGAAGGAGAAAGCAGAGATCTGCTCCCAGAATGGTGGTGTGAAGAACTCTGCAACCCCGCTCTGTACAAATACCCAACTAGTGAAAATTATTTTTAATCTATCTATATACGCATATATTCTTTTTATTTGAGTAACTTTGTTTTACAAGTTAAAATAAACTCATATGCCTAAGATCGCCATTCCTCAGATATATGCCAATACATGCTGCCCTCCACCAAATCACCAAGTGTTCTTCACCAGTGTCCAATCTTTGCCATCACACTCTCCCCTCCACCCCATAGCAGCCTCAGTTCTAGTGCAAGTGTCCAAGGGTTGGTTTTGTTTCATCGATTGCTTTGTTTTGTCTGTTCGCATTCCACCTGTGAGTGAGGTCAACTGGTATCTATCTTTCTTCTTTTGTCTTATTTCACTTAGAATAATCCCCTCGAGATCCATCCCTGTTGATTCATATGGTACTTCTATCTTGAAATTTTTGAGGAATCTCTGCACTGTTCTCCCTAGGGGTTGTCCATTTGCACTCCCATCAACAGTGTAAAAGTGTTCCCTTTTCTCCACATCCTCACCCACATTTCTTTTTTTCCAGACTTTTGGATAAAATCCAGTCTCTCAACTGTAAGGAGATATCTCATTGCTGTTTTGATTTGCATTTCCCTGATAGTCAGCGACTAGGAATATCTTTTCATGTGCCTGTTGGTCATCTGTACATCCTTTTCAGAAAAAATGTCTCTCCAGTTCCTCTTTCATTATTTGACTGGATTGCCTGTTTTTCTGTTGAGTTTTATGGGTTCTTTGTATATGTTGGATATTAAGCCCTTGTCATAAATACGGAACACGAATATCTTCTCCCAGTTAGTAGGTGGTCTTTTATTATGGTGATGTTTTCTTTCACTGTGAAGAAGCTCTTTATTTTGAGATAATACCAATTGTTAATTTTTCTTTTTCCCTTGATGCAGGAGTTAAGTCCTCAAAGACTTCTCTAAGGCTGATGTCATGGATTGTCTTTCCCATGATGTCCTCCAAGAATTTTATGGTTTCTGGTCTTAAGTCAAAGTCTCTAGTGCATTTTGAGTTAATTTTTGTGAATGGTGTTAGAGAGGGGTCTAGCTTCATTCTTTTGCTTATGTCTGTCCAGTTATCCAAACACGATTTATTGAAGAGACTTTCCTTTCTCCAGCATGTGCTTTTGACTCCTTTGTCACAGATTGTATGTGTTAGTCAGTTTCTGTAATTCAGTTCTGTTCCACTGGCCTGTGCCTTTGTTATTATTCCAGTACCATTCCATTTTGATCACTATCACTTTGTAGTATAACTCAATGTCTGGAAGTATAATCCCTCTAGATTCATTCTTTTTCTCATAACAGTTTTGCTGTTTAGGGTGTTTCATTGTTCCATACAAATTTTAAGATGTTTTGTTCTATTTCCCGGAAATATGCTTGTGGCATTTTAATGGGATTACATTTAAATCAGTATATAGCTTTAGGTAAGATGACCATTTTAACCGTGTAGATTCTTCCCAGTCATGAGCAGAGGATGCCTTTCCTTCTCTGTGTCCTGCTCTATTTCTTTTAAGAAGGACTTGTAGTTTTCATTGCCCAGGTCTTTTACCTCCTTTGTTAAGTATATTCCATGATATTTGATATTTTTTACTTCTATTTTAAACGGTGTGGTTTTCTTGGTTTTGTTGTCTTCTAGTGTGTTGTTTGCATAGAAAAATTGTGCATTGATTTTGTAGGCTGCCACTAACTTTATCTGTTGATTAGTAGTCTTTTAGTAGTAGTAGTTTTTAGGTTTGCAATATGTATAATTATGTCATCTGCAAATAATGATAGTTTAACTTCCACCTTTCCAATTTGGATTCTTTTATTTCTTTTTCTTGACTAATTGCTCTAGCTAAGACCTCCAGGATGATATTAAATAGCACTGGTGAGAGTGGACAGCCTTGCCTTGTTCCTGACCTTAGAGGAAATGTTTTCCATTTTTTGTCATTGACTATGATGTTGACTGTGAACTTATCATAGATGACCTTTATTATGTTGAGTTATGTACCTTCTATCTCCATTTGATGCAGGGTCTTTTTTTGTCATAAATGGATCCATAAATGGATCTTGTCAAAAGCTTTCTCTGTATCTATTGATATGATCATGTGGTTTGTCTTCTTGCTCTTGTTGATCTGGCATATTGCATTAATAGATTTATATGTTGAACCATCCCGGTCATGATGGATGATCTTTTTGATGAATTACTGGATTCAGTTTACTAATATTTTGTTGAGAATTTTTGCATCTATGTTCATTAGAGATATTGGTCTGTGATTTTCTTTCTTGATGGTATTTCTGTCAGCTTTTGGTATCAGTGTGATGTTAGCCTCATAGAAAGTGTTTGGAAGTGTTCCCTGTTCTTCAGTATTTTGGAAGAGTTTTTGATGAATAGGTATTAATTCTCTGAAGTTTTGGTAAACTCATTAGAAAAGTCATCTGAACCTGGGCATTTATTTTTAGGGAGACTTTTGATTACCTCTTCAATTTCTTTGCATGTGATTGTTCTGTTCAGATGTTCCAATTCTTTCAGGTTCAGTCTCAGTAGACTGTATTTTTCTAGAAATCTGTCCATATCCTCAAGGTTGTCCACTTTGTTTGTATAAAACTTTTCATAATATTCTCTTAGGATGTTTTGTATTTCTGGGTTATCTGTTATAACTAATCCCCTTTCATTCCTGATTGTAATTATGAGAATTTTATCTCTTTCTTCTTTGTGAGTCAAGCCAAAGGTGTGTCAGTTAGCTTATTTTTTTCAAAGAACTGACATTGAAACCAACTTTCATTGATCTTCGGGATTGTCTTTTTATTTTCTATTTTGTTTATTCCTGATAGAATTTTTATTATTCCCTTTCTTCTACTGATGATTGCTTTCATTGTTCTTCTTTCACTGTATGCTTAAATGTAGATTGTTTGTTTGTGATTCTTCTGGTTCCTTGAGGTGAACTTCCTTTTAGTACTGCTTTTTGCTGCATCCCATAGATTCTGGTAACTTATGTCCTCATTCTCATTTAACTCTAAGTATTTTTTAAGTTCTTTGATTTCACCTTTTACCCAAGAGTCATTCAGAAGCATATTGTTTAATCTCCAATTAATTTGGGATCTTCCATCTTTCTTTTTGTGGTTGATTTCTAGTTTTAACCTACTGTGGTGAGAGAAGAGGCTTGGTATGATTCAATCCTTGTAAATTTGTTAAGACGTGTCTTGTTTCCCAATATATGATCCATCCTTCAGAATGTTCCATGACACTTGAGAAAAAGTGAAATCTGTAGTCATTGGATGAAGTGTTCAGTATATAACTATTAGACCTAGTTGTCCCAAATGGTCATTTAAAGCTGCTGTTTCCCTGTTAATTTTCTGCCTAATTGATCTACCCATTGTTGTAAGGGAGGTATCTCCTACTACTATTGTGTGACTGTCGATGTCTCTCATTAATTCTAATAATACTTGCTTAACATATTTTGATGCTCCTTCATTTGGTGCATATATGTTGATAAGCGTTATGTCTTCTTGCTGGATTGACCCCTTAATTATTATATTTTGTCCATCTCTGTCTTTGTTATGCTTTTTAGTTGGAAGTCTATATAAGCATGGCTGTCCCTGCTTTTTTCTTTTCTTTTTTTGATTGCCATTCATCTGTAGTATTGTCTTCCAACCACTGACTTTGAGCCTATGTTTATCTTTTTAAAAAAAGTGAGTTTCCTGAATGCAGAAGAAGGTTGGATTATGCTTTTAAATCCATTCTGTTACCCTGTGTTATTTGATTGGTGAGTTCAATCCATTAGTATTTGGGGTGATTATTGATATACAACTGTGTGTATTGCCATTTGGTAATTTGTCTTCTGGGTGTTGTTCCAGACAGTGCCTTTGTTCTTCTCTTTCTCTTCTTAGGTGGGTTAGGTGTAGTTATTGTAGTTATGTTTTGATTGGTTTCCCTTTTTGTTTCCTTCTTTGCTTTTTCCGGTTGATGTGTTTTGAGGTTAGCATTAATCATTCTTTATTTATTTCCTATATTTATTTTAAAGCAGATTAGTTTTGCACTAATTCTAGCCATCCATATTTTTATTCTCCTCTCCTCCTCCCTACTTTTTATATTTTGTTGTCTTCAGTTTTTGAAGTGGGGTTTCTTTATACTTTATAGAGCTTCCTTTAGTATTTTTCTAGGGCTAGTTTTGTGGTACAAAACTTTTGCTTATCAAAAAAAGCTTTTTGTCATTCCTTCATCTAAATGATAACCCCACAATCTTAGGTTGAAAAATCCTTTTTCTTTCAGCACTTTGAATGTATCATGCCATTCCCTTCTGTGGAGTTTCAGTTGAGAAACATACTGAAATCTTATGAGGGTTCCTTTGTATGTAACTTGTTTTTTCTAGCTGCTTTTAAGATTCGTTCTTTATCTTATATTTTTGACATTTTGATGATAATGTGTGTAGGTGTTTTGGCTTCTTTTATTTAGAACTCTTTGGACTTCCTGAGTCTGGAAGCATTCATTCCTCCACTTAGGGACAGTTCTCAACTATTATTTCTTCAAATACAGTTACTGCTCCCTCTTCACTCTTCTCTTTCTGGGACCCTATCATGCAAATGTTGTTCCTTTGATGTTATCTCATAGATGCCAAATGCTATCTTTGTTTCTTTTCATTCTTTCTTCTCTTTGCTGGTTTTCTTGAGTGCATTCCCCTGCCCGATCCTCTAGCTCACTGATTCTGTTGGAGACTTAATCCATCCTACTCTTGAGTTTCTCTATTAAAGTCTTCATTTCTTTGATGTCTTGCTTCATTTCTTCTCTCTCTTTTTGTTGTTCTCTTTTTATTCCTCTGTTGTTTTCTTGATTTCCATGAGTGTGTTTACCACTGTTGCTCTGAATTCATCCTCAGGTAGTTTGCACATGTCTGTTGTCTTCAGATTTTCCCAGAGTTTTAATTGGATCCATCAGGTCACATGTATTTCTCTGTGTTCATTCTGTTTGGCATTCTCTTTATGTTTCTATGGGTTAAGTTTACCTACAGTGATGGCCTTGTGTAGGGTATCAATTTGCACCAAGTAATTCTGGGTCTTGGTTGAACATTGGGATTTCTTCACCACTGGTTTGCTTTGAAGTTCTTAGGTGGACCCTGTGTTGTGGCCCAAGAGTTCAGCCTATGATGTTGGAGTTTGTGTAGGTAATGCCGAGCTTTCTTCCAGCGTCCCAGGTGTAAACTGTAATGGCCAAAATCAGCAATTAGACTGCAGTTCTGCCTCCTCCCACAGGGCAGCGCTAGTGGGTAGCTGTTGAACTTCCTCCCTTCTGGGAGGCTGTCTTCTTCTTTTAAGCCCCGGAGCAAAATTTCCGATGGGCGGATCCTGTGGCTCAAGCACAATATGGTAGGGGTGGGGGATTCCCCCCAGCTGCCTTCAGTTTATGGTGTAATTTCCCCATAGTGGGCTCCTGCTCAATCCACCAGAGCACCGGTCCTCCTTCCACACTGGGCCAAGACCCTCTCCCCTGTCTCCATGTCCCAGTCTCACCGGGTATATTCTCTGCTACTTTCAAAATGACTCCTGGAGGCCCAGTTGTTCCCAAGGCTCCACCCTCTCTGCCACGGCCCCATTTTCCCCTGAGGCTGGAAGTTCTGAATCCATGATGTAGCTGTGAACTCCAGCACCTTCTCCTGTCCTAGTAGTGGTGATTGCTACCACTGTCTCTGCAGCCTCCAGATCTGCCCTCCCATGCTGTGTGCATCTGAAAAATAGGTGCTTTCTAGTTGCTCTGTGGGGAGGAGATGTGACATGCCCCTACCAGATCGCCATCTTGGCTCCTATCTCCTCCATGGTCATTTTAAACTATATCCTAGAGTGTGGTTATGGGACCCTGAGCAAGGGCTCTTACCTGCTTATTTGGTTCTCACATCTACCTGAGTTACAAGTTTGAGCACTTAATGTATCTGCAAGTTCTGCCATAAGAAGAATTAAGAGTCAGTGTTCCTTGAGCCGTGACCCAAACCCTTCAAACCATCCCCAGCTGAAGAAACAAAATGAAAGCTCTACTCTGGATGGATATAACCAAGAAAGCAGGGCACCCTCTGCTCCCATTCCTCAGTCAAGGAATCCAGGGGCACTCCAAGAGGAGGAAACCACCAGCGTTCTTCAACCCCCACGTGCATTGACTAAATCCCAGATGACTCCAGGTAAGAATGGTGACTTCCCTCCTCCACCCTGTTTCCACTCAAGGACTCTACCTCAGAAACAGAGCCCAGAGCTACAGAGGCCCAGGCACACTTTCAGTCAGAGGTTCCATGCTGGGAGCTATAAAAGACAATACTTCTGCAACTCACTGAGATTAAGTGAGTGTAATATGAAGCATATTCTGATAAATTAAGATGTATATGGTAATCCCTAGAGCATCCACTAAAAAATAACCAAAAATGCAGCTTAAAAAATCATTAAAACAGTTAAAATATTACACTAGAAAATATTTGCTTAATGCAAAAGGAAGAAGAAAGCATAGAACTGAAAGGACAAGGAAAAAAGTGGTAGACATAAATCCAGATATATCTATTATAACATTAAATATGAATGCATTAAACAACCTAATCAACAGACAGAGATTGACAGAATGAGAGAAAAAACAAAAAAGATCTAACAGGCTGTTGTCTCTATGAGGTGCATTTAGATTCTAAGACACAAATAGATTGAAAGTAAAAGAATGGGAAAAACAGCTGCCACAAGAATTTGGAATGGCTATGAATTAATACCAGACAGAATAGACTTTAAAACAAAAATTTTCTGGAGATAAAGGCACATTTTACAATGGTAAAAGGGTAAATTCATCATGGAGATATAATGATTATAAATAGAACCTCAAAATGCACAGATTGTGAATTGCTAAATTCTTGCCATTGCTAAATTAAAAAGAGAGACAATTCAACTATAATAGCAACTTGAATGGCCTGCTTTCAATAATGAATAGAAATAGTAGGTAGATTGACAAGGATTTGAAGACTGTTTATAAACTATACTTAACAGATATGTGTAGAATTTTCCACTGAGCAAAAGCAGAATAACAACTCCTTCTCAAGGGGCAGATGGAACATTCTCTACAATGAACTATCTTCTAGGCATAAACAAGTCTCAATACACTGTAAAGGGTTAAAGTCAAAAAACAAAAAAAAAAGTGGTCTCTCATCGCCTGGATTAAAATTAGAAATCAATTGGCGCCCCCAGGTGGAGCAGCAGTGAGGTATCGCCTCCAAAGGAGCAGGCTACGAATCCCTGGGTTTGCGTCTCAGGCCCAGGAGGAAGCAACCAATGTGAACTAAATAAAATAAAATAAAGATGTTTCTTCCTCCTTTCTTTTCCTACCTTCCTGCCTACTTGCCTTCATTCCTGCTTACACCTTTCCTTTAAAACAATTATAAATCAATTGAAAAGAAATTCACAATATGTGGAAAATAAAGAACAAACCCCTAAAGATCCAACAGGTCAATGAAGAAATGACAGGGATATTAGAAAATCTGAGATGAATGAATATGATGACACAATATACCAAACCTTACAGGATGCATCTAAGCAGTGCAGAAGGAAATGTTTGTGGTCCCAGAGTGAGGGGTGGGAGTGAGGAGATAAATAAAAGTAAACAACTAAATAAATTTAAGATGCTTCTTCCTCTTCTCACTTCCTTTCTGCCTGCTGCCTGCCTGCCTTCATTCCTGCCTACATGCTTTCTTCAAAAGAAAGAGAGAAAGAAAGGAAAGAAGGGAGAGACTCAAGGAGATCAGAAAAATCTGAATATAACTATGACAAGGAATTGATTAGTCATGTTAAACTTCCTACAATGAAAAGCCCAGGCTCTGATGGCCTCATTGGTGTTTTCTATCAAATATTTAAATACCAAAATATTTAGAATTAATAGCAGTCTCTCATAAACGCTTCCAAAATATGGAAGAAGAGGAACACTTCCCAACTAATGCTGAGGCCAGTATTACCCTGATATCAAAACCAAAGTCATCACAGAAAACACCCCAAAGCTGTACATCAATACTTCTTATGAACACAGACACAAAATTCCTGGCAATTTCTAGCAACATATAGAAAGGACTATACACCATGAACAGTTGGGGTTTATCCCAGGAATTCAAGACTGGTTTAATATCCAAAATTTAATTAATATACACCATATTAATAAAATAAAGCACAAATTCTAATGATAATCTCAATTAAGGCCAAAAAAAAAGGCACTGAAAGAATTCAATATGACTTCAGGATGGAAACATGAAGCAATCTAAGAGTAGAAGGGAACGTCCACCTGATGAAAGGCATCTCAAGAAACCCACATTATACTTAACAATGAAAGACTGAGTGCTTTCCAGCTAAGAGCTGGAGCAGGACTTAACTGCCTGCTTGGACCTCTTCTCTTCAGCATTGTTCTAGAGATTCTAATCAGAGCAATTAGGGAAGATGCTGAAATCAAAGTAATGCGTATTGGAAAAGCAGAAGCAAAACAATCCTTATTTTCAGCGTCACAATTTGTTATCTGCAACATCTTAAAGAACACACTAAAAACTATAATAAATAAGTCCAGCAAGACTGCAGGATACAAAATCAATATACAAAATATAATTTTATGTCTATGGTCTAGCAAGGAGCAATCTAAAAATGAATTTTTTTATTCTACCTAAAATAGCATCAAAGAAGAATGAAGTACTTAGGAACCAATTTAATGAAAGAAGAGAACAAAATCCATACTCTCAAATCGATACAGCATTGTTGAAAGAAGTTAAGGTATAAACAGTCTTGTAAGAGAAGAACGAAGAGAGAGGACTGGCTCTAGTGATCGCAAATAACTGCAAAGACACAGTAATTAAGGCAGCACGCACGGACAGAAGCTTAGTGGCACAGACCAGTGAAACAGAGCTGAGAGTTTGGGGAAAAAAAACAAAAAACTTCACATGTATAATCAAGTGATTTTTCACAAAGGTGCCAAAATAATTGAATGAGAATTTTAAAGTCCTTCAACAAATGGTTCTGGGGCAACTGGATATCTGTATGGAATTGGACCCCTACCTCACACCCTATGCAAAAATTAATTTAAAATGAACCCATAATCAACATATAAAAACTGAAAGCATAAGACTAGAAGAAAGCATGTGTAACTACTCATAATCTTAGATTAGGCTGTGGTTTCTTAGGACTTCCAAATAGAAGCAGTTGAAGAGAAAAATAATACATTTGCCATCAAGATTAAAATCTTTTGTTCTTACGAAGGGCATTATAGGGAAAGTGAATGGAAAACCCTGTGAATGGGGGCAAGTGTTTTCAAATCACGTACCTGATGAGAGTCTAGTGTTCAGAACACATATATAGTCCAGAATATACATACATGGGTAATGTACACATGCTAGTGACTCGATAATAAAAAAGAAACATAACTCAAGTAAAATTAGGCAAAACATTTGAATAAGCATATCTCAAAAGAAAATATTAAGACGAAGTTCATGGTTACCAGAAGGGAAGGGAGTGAGAGATGAGCAAAGCAGTTACAAGGGCTCAGTTATCAGATGAAGGAGAGAATGGAACTGCTAGTGATGAACTTAGTGCAGTGTACGCAGATATTGATTTACAACGAGGCGGGCCTTAAGAATATATAATGTTGTAATGTTGCTTCAATAAAACTTTTTTTTTGTAAAAAGAAAGAAAATATCAAATGGTCAAGAAACATATTAAAGTCTGCTCAGTATTATCAGTCATTAGAGCAATGTCAACCCAAACCACAGACACCACTTCACATCCACTCAAAGGCTATAATCAGAAAGAGAGACCATATTAAGTATCGGTGAGCATGTGGAGAAATTAGAGTCCTTTTATATCAGGGTAAAATGGTGCTGCTTTCTTGCCCCTTTCTGTAGATTAGCGACTGAATAATGGAGGGAAACGAGGAGTGACTGCTAATGGGTATAGGGTTTCTTTGGGGGTGGTAAGCATTGTTCTCAAATTCAGTGTGGTCATGAGTACGTAACTCTGAATAATTGAAAAGCCATGGAATTGTACACTTGAAATAAGTGAACTGTGTTTTAATTATATTTCTGCAAAGCTGTTTATAAAGAAAAGAAAGGAAAGGAGGGAAGGAGGGAGGCTCTTTGCTCTGGGGAAAAGCATTCAAACCCTCTTCATTGCTTCTCGCATCCTTCTACAGGATCTAGAATTAGGAATACATGTGTCCCCAAGCCACAAAGTTCTCTCCATCTACACTGCGAGTCCTGGCTGAGAACCACAAGCTGTCTGTGTGACAAGAGGGAAAGAGTGTCAGCTGGAGAGCTAAGCCTGAGTAACCTGGCTGCTGGCCACACAGCCGCGAGCTGGTGCCCTATCAGGTCAAGTCCTTGCAGGAACAATTTATAGACAAGAAGGAACTGGGTAGATTTAGGCTTGATCACGAGTCTGAGCATATGCCTAAATCCTCACTGATGGGGGAACTCATTAAAGAAGCAAGAAATGACAGTGGACTGGGTTTGAATGGGATTTTTTCAGGGTCTGTGAACCTTCTGTAAAGCCCAAAGCTAAAAACATGAAACACCCACTACCTTCTCCTGCTGCCTGATATCCTGAAGCTTCACAAGACCCCAAAGGTGGGATCACCACATGTCCCAGTTAGACCTGGATTGTCCCAGTTTAGCAATAGTGTCCCACCTGGTTTAAAATTGGCCTGGTTTCAATCCCAGTTTGCTACAGCTTGGGTAGACACACCCAACAAACTAGCTCCAAATTGTTCAAAAAGGTTGCAAGGTATCCCCACGGGGAGCAGAAATAAACTAAATAAAAAATAAAAAGACAATCCAAAAGAGCCAGGAAACCAAAAGTTGGTTCTTGGAAAAAATAAACTAATTGAGAAAACTTTGGTTAGACTCACAAAGGGAAAAAGAGGGAAACTCTTATCATTAGAATCAGAAGTGAAAGGGGAGAAGTTACATCAGATAACACAGAAATACAAACATCCTGAGACACTGCTATGAACAACTCTATGCCAACAAAGTAGATAACCTTGAGGATATGGACAGATTTCTAGAAAAGTACACTTTACTGAGACTGAACCAGGAAGAACCGGAGCACCTGAACAGAACAATCACAAAGAAATCGAAGAGGTAATCAACAGTCTTCCTAAAAATAAATGCCCAGGTTCAGATGTCTTTTCTAATGAGTTTAATCAAACCTTCAGAGAAGAATTAATACCTATTCTTCAAAAACTCTTCCAAAATACTGAAAAACAGGGAACACTTCCAAACACTTCCTATGAGGCTAACATCACACTGATACCAAAAGCTGATAGAGACGTCACGAAGAAAAAATGTTACAAACCAATATCTCTAATGAATACAAAGATTGTCAACAAAATATTAGCAAACTGAATCCAACAATGTGTTAAAAAGATCCTCCATCATGACCAAGTGGGATTTATCCTAGGGATGCAAAGATGGTTCCCCACACACAAATCTATTAATGTCATACACCATATCGACTAGAGCAGGAGAAAAATCACGTGATCTTATCAACAGACACAGAGAAAGCTTTTGACAAGAGCCAACTTCCATTTAAGAATTTTAAAAACCCTGCTAAAATGGGGATAGAAGTAAACATCTCAACATAATAAAGTCCTTAGATGACAAACTTACCACCAACATCAAAGATTTGGCAAAAAATGGAAAGTATTTCCTCCAAGGTCAGGAACCAGGCAAGGCTGTCCACTCTCACGCACCACTGCTATTTAACATCGTCCTGGAAGGCTTAGTCAGAGCAATTAGGCAAGAAAATGAAATTGTAAAAATCCAAATTGGAAAGGTGGAAGTAAACTGATCATTATTTTGTAATGACATCATTACATATATTGAAAACCCTAAAAAAACTCTGTCAAAAAACTACTAGAACTCAACAGTGAAGTGGCAGGCTACAAAATCAATGGACAAAAATCCATAGCATTTTTTATATACAAACGACATGCTAGAAGAAAATGAAATCAAGAAAATCACAGTTTAAAATAGAAGTAAAAAAGTATCAAATATCTTGTAATGTGCTTAACAAAGGAGGTGTAAAACCTATACAATGAAAATCACAAGTCCTTCTTAAAAGAAATAGAGGAGGTTACAAAGAGATGGAAAACATCCCCTGCTCATGATTAGGAAGAATCAATATCATTAAAATGATCATCTTACCTAAAGCAATATATGGATTCAGTGCAATTTCCACAAAAGTCCCATGGTTTTTTTCCTACAAAATAGAACAAAATATCTTAAAATTTATATGGAACAGCAAAAAAAACCAAAAATCCAGGGCAATTATGAGAAAAAGAACGAATCTGGAAGGATTAAAACCCCAGACATTGAGTCATATTACAATGCGATAGTGATCAAAATGGTAAAGTACTGGAATAATAGCAGAGGCACCGATCTGTGGAGTAGAACTGAATTACAGAAACTTACTCACACACCGACAATTAATCTATGACAAAGAAGCCAAAATCATATGATGGAAAAAGGAAAATCTCTTCAGTAAATAGTGTGGAATAACTGGGACAGTCACGTGCAAAGAATGAAGCCAGACCACTCTAACACCATTCACAAAAATTAACTCAAAATGTACTAGAGACTTTGACATAATACCGGGAACCATAAAATTCCTTGGAAGACAACATACGAAAGACATTCCATGACATCAGCCTTAGAGAAGCTTTGGGGACTCAATTCCAACATCAAGGGGAAAAAAAAGAAAAAGAGAAAAGAAACAGCTGGTACTACATCAAAATAAAGAGCTTCTTCACAGTGAAAAAAAAAAAATCACCAAAACAAAAAGACAGCCTACTAACTGGGAGAAGATATTTGAATTTCATATTTCTGACGAGCTTAATATCCACCTATAAAAAGAACGCATAAAACGCAGTAACAGAAAAACAGGCACCTCAGTCAAAAAATGGAAAGAGGAATTGGAGAGATATTTTTCCAAAGAAGATATACAGATGACTATCAGGCACACAAAAAGATGTTCCTACTTGCAGGCTATCCAAAAAATGCAAATTAAAACAAAAATTACACCTGGGAGATTGGCTATTATCCAAAAGTTTGGACACAACAAATATTGGTGAGGATGTGGAGGAAAGGGAACGCTGTTACACTGTTAGTGGGAGTGCAAATGGGTGAAACCCCATGGAAAACAGTATGGAGATTCCTCAAAAAGTTGAAGATGGAAATTCCATATGATCCCATCATTCCACTTCTGTGTATTTACCCGGAAGATACAAAAACACTGACTCACAGAGATTTATACACCCAAATGTTTATTGCAGCCCTGTCCACAATAGCTAAGAACTGGAAACTACCTAAGTGCCCACCATCAGATGATGGATAAAGATGTGGTCCATACACACAGTGGACACCACACGGCCCTGAGAAGAGAGGAAACCCTGTCATGTGAATCAACATGGATGATGCTAGAGGGGATGATGCTCAGTGAAACAAGTCAGAAGAAGAAAGACACCAGATGACCTCACACATAGGTGGACTGTGAAGAGACAAAACAAAGGAGCAGAGGAAACAAACCATCCTTTGGACACTTGGAACAGCACTGGGGGAATGAGACAGTGTTGGGGCGGGGCAGGAGGATGATGGTGGACAGTGGGGAAGAACACCTGGTGATGTGGTGGAGGGCAGGGTGTGCTGACATATATACATGAGGAAGGGGAAAACTGCACATGAGTTTATTTTAATTTTTATAACAAAGTTACTACAATAATATATTTTCAGGAAGGAAGGAAGGAAGGAAATGTGTGCCCTGGTGGCTTAGGAGTTAGGTCTGCTGCCTCCAGCTGGCACAGTCCACATACATCCCAAAGGGCAGGCTGGGAAAACAACCAAGATGCACAACTAACATAAAAATAAAGTGTGTTTTCCTCCTCTCTCCTCCTGCCTGCTGTCTACTCACCTGTAACCTGCCTGCATCTTTAATTAATGAAGAATGAATTAAATGGGAGTTGGTCTGCTCCCATTGTCCTCAGGCCAGGAATGGAGACCCAGATGGACAGGAGTGTCGGAAGACAGAAATCCGGGAGGGCTTAGCACAGACACCCCCAAACTAGAACTGGGGGTCCGGGGCCAGGAGACAGCAACAAGGGAGAGATTTCTGGTCCCAGAGCAAGACAAGGAAGAGGTGTCCCCATCCTGCCGGCCAGATCTGTGGGTCTGTGTGAGAGGGAGGGGAGAAGACCTGCCCCCACCCCCCAACCCCGGCTCCCTACAATGGGAAGCAGCCCAGGGCCTGTCCCAGGGAAGCGTCCAGCACTGCAGGTGGGAAGGCAGCCAGTGGCCGGGGTGCCCTCTAGCACACGTTATTCGACACTGGCTTCACACACTGGCCCCAGGGAAGAGGACAACAGGACTCAGACAAGAAGGCCAGGATCCGGGACCCAAAGGCAGGGTCCCTGGTGTCCTGTGATATGCCTTTCAGTGGCCAACCGGCCTGAGGGCTCGAGCAGCAAACAGACCTCAGAACACAGAGGCAGCAACAGGAAGACTGTTGGGATAACCGGGGACACCCCTGTGTGTTTGGGGGGGACCTGGTCATACACACCTCCCCACTGTGTGGACCTGGGAAGGGGCCAGTGGTCCAGTGCACCCCCAGGACAGGGCTAAAGTCCGGGCTCCCAGTCCTCGAAAGAGGAGGTGCAGACAGCAGCCCCCACGGGTTCGGCTAGGCTGCGGGGCTCTGCTCTGCAGAACGGGCAGCACGCCCAGCCCCACCTCCCCTGCAGAGGACCACAGAGGGCTCAGGAGAGGGGAGAAAAGAAGAGAGAGAGCAGGGTTGGCACCAACCCCACCTGCCCAGCTCGCCCTGCCCTCCCTGATGTCAGAGGAAAGCTGTTTGCTGTGTGGCTTGGGCTCCAAGGTGGAGATGCAAATGAACAAAGCCAGGGAGGTCCAGACTGCTTGAAATGACAAAAAAGAATTTCAGAAGCAGGACTCCAGCCCCGGGGCCTGGGCAGGAGTGGTTCGGTGCTGCCTGTAAGGGCTAACTCCGTCTGAGCAAGTCTCGAACCGCTGAGACCCAGCTTCTCCCCGAAGTGACAGGTGACTGTTACTTCATTCCTACCCGGAGGCCATGGGGGGGTTGGGGGGGTGGCGTTTAGCTCAGGACCCCTCGATGCCTCTGTCTGCCTGACCCCACCCCGACCCGGGAACCTAGGACTCACATCACAGGATGACCCACCTCTCCAGGTGACCGTGCCTTCCAGCCCTGGAAGGGGCGCTCCCTCCCCACACTGTGTTTCACTTTTGCTCTGGCCAGGCCTGAAGGAGGACTCATCTGCCTCCTCTTTATTTGTGATTCTCCCCAAAGCCCTCTGCAGTCACACCTGAGTGACTAGAGCTGCCCGAATTACAGAGCCCTCAGCGTGGACACTACAGCCGGGCTGACGGTGTCCGGCCCACTAGACCCGTGTGCCCAGGCGCCGGGGCCTTTCCACCAAATCTCTGCAATTTCTAAAATGCCAAGACTCAGTCTACCCTCTGAACTCAACTTTCAGCACACTGGCTGGGAGGCCGGCAGGAGGAGCTCTGACAACCTGCCTGCAGGCACGAGCCATGTCACCAGCAGCCCAAACCACCCCAAGTCCATTGCTGAGGCAGCTGCCAGGCTAGAAGCTCATTTTCCCCCAGGGAGGCGCTGAGTCACCTCCCTCTCCTGGTCTGCAGGAGGGGTCACATGTAATCCTTTGTTTAGTGCAGAAGTTCTCTTGGGAGAGGAGGACCAGGACCCACCCCCAGAGGTTCTGCGAGAGTGCCTGAGTGGGAAGCTCAACCGTTCTCAGAGGTCTCCGGAGCCCTTATTTTGTCACTGGTTCAAAGATGACTTAGGCTTGAGGTCAAATGATCTAGTGCACCTCCTGGTGGAGTAGTGGTTGGGCCTGTCACCTCTGCCGAGCGCAGTCCACATACATCCCAAGGACCCACGTTCATGTCCCAGGGCTGGGGGAAACAATCAAGACAAACAACTGATTCTTCCTCCTCTCTCTTTCTGCCTGCTTGCCTAATTGCTTTCATTCCACCTTCACCTTTCGTAGATGGTAGGTAAAAGTCAGACAGCTGGCAAAGTATCCTTGCTTCTGGCTGCCTCATTGGCCTTAGTTGACAGACACATGCTGTCTGCCATGTGCCCACCAGGTGGGGCAGCATGTCTTAGCCAGTGTCTGACAGGCAGTGAGCATTTGACTATGAATCCCACAGAGAGAAAGTGACTGACTATAAATGCCCCCAGGTGCCCAGTTATCTAACTCCACCAAATCTCCCAGAACCATGTTTCCATTTATGTGAAGTTTGAACATAATGCAATAAGAATAAATAATAAAAAATACAGTAAGAATCACAGTAACTCTGACGAGAGAAATTTTATTTGTTTCTAGGTAAAAAGCAACCTGAGGCTGGGATAGAAGCTCTGTGAAGGTGTCCCAGAAGCAGCCTCCTTCCTCTTCATGGCTATCACTTAGGATGTGGTCCTCAACCTCCTAGTCCAAAGTGGCTGCTAGGGCTCCAGCCATTGCATCTGAGTGCAGGCCTGTAGGAGAGAGAACAAGCCAGAGCAAGGCATGGTCCCACACTTTAAGGAACATTCCCAGAATTCAGAGATATCACTTCTACTTAATACTTATTGGCCAAATAGGGAGGCTGGGGTCTGGAGTTTTTTGCTCGAGTATTGCTAAAAATAATTCCAGTCTGGAAGATGTAAAAATGGAAAGCTGAAAGCAACTAGCAGTGCTTTATACCAGCACAGACTTTTCTCCAAGCCCAGGAAATCATATAAATGATAGGGCCCCTCACTGCCTACCCTTTCATTAATATGACTCCCAAGTGACCTTCAGGTCCAGATTCTTCTATCAAACTGCCCCTCTGCACATCCACCAGATCTCACATCCAATGTGTCCAAGTCTGCTCATCTGCTCCCTCCCCACCCCACTGCCTGCTCTTTCTCCGGTGTCGCTCCGCTGCAGGGTTCCATCACCATGTCCCTGCCGTCCTGCGCACCCCTTGCCCCCACAGACACCCCGTTATTCTCCCTGCAGACTCCAGCTTCCTAGCATGTGTCGAATCCACCCCACCTGCTCTTTCCCACGGTGGCTTCGTCTCACCCCACATGCCCAGCCCCACCTTCACCACCCGTCTTCTGCTTGCAGAGAGACCCCCTAAAATCCAAGTCTCATCATCCGCCCTCCCCGTGCAGCTGCAGTAGCCCCCACTGTCCGCAGACTAGTCGGAATTCTCTAGGGTACCGTCTGTCCTTGTCCCTTCTGTACCGGTAGCATCTACTGAACACTGTGCAGATGCTCCTGCCACTGCCAGCTCCTTCCATCCTCACAGCTCCGCCCGGATGCAGCGAGTGATGCTTGGGATGTGAGTCAACAAAAGAGTCGCATTCCTCCGGAATGGCCACTACATCGATGCTGGGCTTAACCACAAGCCTCGCTTCGGTCCAGGGAACATCGGTGGACAGAGCGTAAGCAGAAACGTGGAAGCAGCTTCTTGCTTACTCTAGAAGAGTTTCCCACAGAGAGCCTGCAGCCTGTGCCCCGGAACGATCACAGGGGAGGACCCCTGAACTCAGCAGAGATCGCCACCCACCCTGGAGACACCCAGACACGTGAGCTGGAGAATAAAGATCTGCTCTGCTGTCAGCCACTGAGGCTGGGTCTGTTTGGGAGGCAGCGTCTTCACAACACTAGCTGACTCCAGGAACTGGGTGTCACCACCCCCTCCTTCCAGCCAGACTGAAACTTGTCTCCACCTGGGGCCCTTTGCAGCCTCTGTAGTGAGATCTGAATCCACCCCTCACTGCCCAGGTGAGTTTCCTCATCCTGACAATCTGAAAGGATCTTTCACTCACATTTCTCTGCAGGTACTTGCATGTTCTCAGCTGGAATCCTGAGAGTAGGACCTCCAGGGGTGGGCAGGGGGCAGACTAGCTGCCAGTCAGGACTGAAATAGCAAAGCACTGACCTTGACCCTTATGGTCAGCATCCTTATTGGGTGGCCCTCCCCTGGGTCCTTTGATACGTACTGGGTATCTGTGGCCAGCAGCTCCTGACCACCCTACCAAGGGGGCACCGGAGGCCTGCCATGGCTTAGTGGGGAGGACTGGTCCCTGAGGACTCACCACTATCGAGGAACATGCAACTCCCACCCTGGAGTCCGGGTGCAGCAGTGGGGCTGCTGGGTGCAGGCAGCTAACTGCTGAGGCTGCTGGAGAGGGAGGGTCTAGACAGGGGTGATGGAGCAGCAGAGGCCCAGAGAAGCAGATGACGCCCTTGGGCCAGGAGCTGAGTCATCCCTGGGATGGAGCAGGAGATGGAAGAGGTGTCCACTGAGGCAGGAGGCTGGAGCATGACCCTGAGGTTTCCTGGGGTTAAGGGGGTCTTGGCAGGTCCTCAGAGGGGCAGAGACCCCGTCCCCCCGGCAAGCTCCATGACTGTGAGTCTGCCCTGGTGACAGTCAAGGAGCTTGAAAAGAAGAGTGGAGGCAGAGGACCATTTAAACACTGAACTCCTCATGTGGAAGATGATAAGAGACTAAATCAGGACAGGGGTGGCAGAGTTAGAGCAGAGAGGCCGAGTCTGAAACAACCCGGAGGTAAAAGCCAGGGCCCGGGGGAGCCAGCAGGGTTGCATGCACGAGTGTGGACCCCAAAGAGGCCTGGAGGGGAGAGAGCAGCGCTCCTATGGGCCGGGGAGAGGGGCCCGAGGGACCAGCTGAAGTCCGATAACAAGGCCGAGAAAACCAGAGACAGACAGACAGACAGACAGACAGACAGACAGACAGACAGACAGACAGACAGAGAAAGACCAGGACAGAGACAACGAGGAGGCCAGGAGTGAGCTCGTCCTCCAGGGACGGCTTTGCTGTCTCTCAGCGCCTCTCCAGGGAGCTGCCCTGTCAGCACCTCGCCACTAACAACTGTCATTTCACTTTCCTCAGAACCTTTTTGGCTGCAAGTGATAAAAACCCAGAACAAGTTCCAGGAGCAAGAGAGGCGCTTGAAAAGCTCTAGGGGCATCGCTCCCTGAGGCAGCTTGACACACAGACTGGGACAGGGTGGCTCAGGGACACTGCAGGCAGGCAGGGGGCACCTCAGGGGGCGCCCTCCCCAAGGGCAGGGGCCAGGGCCACCGAAGGAGCTCAGTTGAGAGGGAGCCCGTCTGTGCCCAGTGTGTAAATTCCCAAGGTCACCTGTGGTCAGGGTCACAGGACTAAGGGCAGAGGGCAGTGGGGGCTATGACAAGCCCCAGACCAGGACCTCCGCCAGGAGCCACATAGCTAGTCCTCCCCTCTGTCTCCTTTCCATCCCGCCCCCCACCTGGGGTTTGGGGCTCTGCTTCTCCAAACCAGTCACACACCCCTTTCAGTCCTGTTTCCTCTAGGGCTCAAGGCCTCTTCACATGCACACCTTTTGTTCCCCTGTGACCTTTAAGGTCCCCATGGCTACCTACAGCAGTGTCAAACAAAACTGACACTGGACAGGGTCTGATTGGTGCCAAGCTCCAGGTTCCAGGTTCTGCATTCCAGGCTCTGGGTTCCACCTCCAGGTTCCGGGTTCCAGGATCCAGGATCCAGTATCCAGGTTCCGGGCTCTGGGCTCCAGGCTCCAGGCCCTAGGTTCTGGGCCCCATGCTCCAGGTTCTGGGCTCCTGGCTCCAGGATCCGGGTTCTGGGCTCCTGGCTCCAGGTTCTGGGCTCCCTGCTCCAGGCTCCAGGCTCCAGGATCCGGGATCCGGGTTCTGGGCCTCAGGCTCCAGATTCTGGGCTCCCTGCTCCAGGCTCCGGGATCCGGGATCCAGGCTCCGGGATCCGGGATCCAGGCTCCGGGATCCGGGATCCAGGATCCGGGTTCTGGTCCCCAGGCTCCGGGTTCTGGGCTCCCTGCTCCAGGATCCGGGATCCAGGATTCGGGCTCCGGGCTCCGATTCAGTTGTGGTTCTGGATTTGGATCCATTTCTACTGAAGCAGCCCAGCAGCCCACAGCTGTCTTGACATCCTTGCCCAGTGAAGTCACACTGACTTTTCTGTTTCCATGTTTTAAAGATGATGAAAGTAATCATGCACTCATGATATAAAATTCTAAAACACAGAAACTATAGCAGAGATCCTAGAACCCACCTGCAGTCCTTCACCTCTGTATATTTCTCTTCAGTCATTTGCAGACTTGAAAACATTTAACATTGACTCAGTCTGCGTATAGCTTCCCAAAACCCTTCCTCAAAAGCATTCTGCCGATCCTCAAAAATTCTGTGGAAATGCTACTTTTAACACTGACACTCCTTTTCTGGGTTCCAGATATAGCCGCTGGCAGTCGCTGCTCTGCTAAGAGCTCCTGTGGGTTCTCTCCTTGAACAACCTCCATGTGCTTCCCCAGGAAGCTGGAATGGTATTTTCCCCATGTGACCAGTGAGGAGATGGAGGCTCAGAGAGTTTGAGTAACTTGTTCACAATCACCTAGCAGAGTAACTGAGAAACGTGTTCATTAAGATTGGCAACAGGAGATGGATTCCTATCAGCACAGCGATCATGCAACAAAGAGCTGGAGGCCCTGCCCGATGTCATTACACAGGAAAAAGAAACAGGAGGCATAGGAGTCAGAAAGAAAGCTAAGTGTCATTATTTGCAGACAATATGATAATCTGCATAGACCTTTGAAGACAAACGATTAGAATTATCAAGCTGGATGGATGTCAGGTCAGCTTGCAAAAATCAGTAACATTTTCTCTCTACCTCAATCACCACCTAGAATATATAACAGAAAATAGGATATCATTCATAACAGCAACAAAGAGTATAGTGGATCTGAAAATATAAATACATACATGTATATATATATACACATATATAAATAATCCTTCATGGAGGAACTTTTATTTTCTTTTAAATGAGGTAAAAGATCTAGATACATGGAATAACCTGTTACTGAATAGAATAACCATGTAAAAACATCAGTTCCACCCAAGTATCACAATTGTACTCCTAATCAGCTTCCAAATGTATTTTTTTAGGAAATCAAATATATTACAAAATGTATAAGGAAGAATAAAAACTCCGAAGAAACTAAGGTAGCTTTAGAACAAAAGGGCAAAAAGGAATAGAGCTTATCAGCTTATCAAATGTGAAGACAAAATCCAGGACACTTGTCACAAACAGCAGAGTGTGGACACCACGAGCCCGAGCAGAGGACTTGGGTATGGACACACATGTCTGTGAAAACTGGACTTCCGAGGGAGAAGCCTCCACAGGTCAAAGTAGAAAGAAGAACAAGTTCAGCAAATGACTGTTGGAAAAACTAGTTCTTTACCTTGGGGTGCAGGAAACTAGATTCCCACCACACCTAATTAACACCCCAAAGAAGTCCCTTTCTCCTGAAATGCAGCGGAGCAGCAGAGCGGGTTAATAACCCTGAACCAGTATTAGTGAGAGCTCTTATTTAATAGATGGAAAAGGTCCTTGTCACGGGGAGTTCTAGGTTAGTTTGTCAGGACAGACAATAAAAAGCCAATTATAGAGAACGCCAGGCAGTGGCAGAGCTATGGAGCAAAATGCAAAGGGGCAGAGATGCACTCACTACTTTGGGTAAGCAGGTCAGGAGTTGCCTTTGACAAAGGGTCCTCTCAGGAGAGAACCAGATGGATGCAGGAAGGACCCAGGCAGATACCTGGAGGAAGTGTCCCAGAAAGTGCAAAGGCCCTGAGGGGAGAGCACACTTGTCTTGTTTCTGGAACAGTGAGGAGAACCGCATAGACAGAAGAGAACAAGCAAGAGCCATGTGGCCCCATCATAGGAGCGCCAAGAATGTTACAGAAAAGCAGGCAATGGGAAGGAAGACGCAAGTCCAGAAGAAGACCAAATACCTAAACACGTAGAGACAGAGGTGTTCACGTGCTGATAATCAGAAGAGTCAACACACACATGCACACAACACACCACACAAACACCATGCACCTCCCACACATATCACACGTGTGTGCACGCACGCCACAGGCACAAGTACACAGTATGGACACACACTCACAGTGCACGCACATGAGACGTGCATGCACATAAGCGCCACTCCCTACACACCACACACACATACACACCACACACATACAAAGTCGAAGTCAACCGTGACTTTAAAGGACAGATCTTCAGGGGAGTGAGAGGCAGGCCAGTGGGCGCACTGAGGAGAGCAGGTCTGAGAAGTCCCGCAGGCAGGTGTGCAGGTGAATGGACTGCTGCAGAATCCGGTGGGGAGCAGCGGGCTGCGAGGGGCCCCGCAGGTTGACAGGGAGCTTCTTCATTATGTGGAGAAATGAATAATTAATTAAAAGAGCAAAGTGCCCCCTGCCACAGGTCCCAGGGGTGTCTGGACCGTAGATGTCTTTCCTCAGAGAGAAGCCCGGGGAAGAGGGAAGCACCAGGAGTCCGTCTGCCACCCCCGCCCCCCGCCCCCCACCCCAGACAATTGCAGAGTCTGTCTGGTGTCTCTCCTGGGAGCTCTGGAGTCTGTGGAGGCTGCAGCTCCCAAGGGGAAACGCGATGTGGACAGTGATCCAGTTCGGTCAGTTCCAGCTCTGGCACAGGAGCAGCAGCTCAGCCCCCAAGCTGGCAGCCGCACGCAGGGCTGGGAGCGCCGGTGCGCCAACGGGACCCTGCCCTCCAAATTCGGGCCGTTGTCCACGTGCAGACGGCCTTCTGTCACAGAGGCGCAGGTGCCCGCAGAGGCAGCCGCCCCGTCGCTCCTCCAGGTGCGAGCCCCTCCTCCACTCGCGAGACTCTTAGGGGGCCCCCTTTGTTACCGCCTTCATTTTTCACTATTCCCCCTTTCGGAATCCTGACATCAAAGACTAAGGCATTCAAAAACAGCTGCACATACAGGGAAAATTAGAAAGTGAGATGCATCCAGGGAAAGGCTCAAAAAAGACTTGAGGGCGGCCCTGGTGGAGTCAGCGGTTTGCTCAGCTGTCTCCGGCATAAGCACAATCCGTGCATACAATCCCAAGGACCCAGGTTCATGTCCCGGGCCAAGGAGAACATCCAAGATGTACAACTAAATAAAAATAAAACACATACAGACACACAGACCCCGAGAAGGCATTAAGTTTACACTGCAGGTTGACCTTGGCAGAGACATTCCACAAAAAAAACCAAAATAATAATGAAAATAAAGAACAAACCCTAAGGAAGAGGGAGATTTCCAGAGTTGTCACATTATTAGATGCAAATGTCCAGTCTTCAATGACAGCAACAAAAATCTCAAGAAACAATAAGCATTCAAAGGAAAAAAATACTCAACAGAAACTATCCCTGAAAAAACCTAATGGCAAACTTACTAGACAAAGACTTTAAAACAATTGCCTTAAGGTGGTTGAGAAACTAGAGGAAGATGTGGATAAAGTCGAGAAAATGATGTGTGAGCAAAATGGAAAGACTTTGCAACCTTGGACTTGGTGATGATTTTTTGCGGGTGACCCCCAAGGGCACAAGTAACAAGAAAAGGAGATACTTTGCACTTCATGAAAATTTGAACATTTTGTGCATCAAAAGATACTTTCCAAAGAGTAAAAAGCTAATTCACAGAAAGGGAGAAGACATTTGCAAATCATTTACCTGATAAGGAGTTACCATCCAGAATATTTAGAAAATTCCTCAAACTCAACTACCAAAAAACAAGCAACCAAACAAGCTCTGCAAATAAGACAGATGGCCAATGAGCGCATGAGAAAATGCTTAACACCATGAATCATTAGAGAAATGTCAATCAAAACCACAATGAGATTCCATAATACATCTGCTAGAAAAAAACAAAATAGCAAGTGTTGTTGAGGATGTGGAGACCTTGGAACCCTTGTGCACAGGATTGAAAAATGATCCAGCCGCTTTGGAGAACAGTATTGTTTCCTACAAAAGCTAAAGATAGAATTACCCTACAATGCAGAACCCCACTGAGGGTAGATAGCCAAAAAGATTGTAAGCAGGGTCTCAAAAGATATCTGCACCCCTGCGTTCATAGCAGCATGGCTCACAGGAGCTACAAAGTGCGAACAACCAAGTGTCCACCCGCAGATGAGTGGACAAGCAAATGTGAGAAGGCTCTGGCTGGAAACACTGCAGTCACTGGAATGGGACCCTGTGCACGGAAATTGAGTACATTCGCATCTGGTTCACTTCTGAACTGGTCCCTGCACAGCGGGGTCCCTCAGTGACAATTGCCATCATGTCTATCTCCACTCTTCCTTAACACAAGAACTAGGAGTTCAGCTGAAATACTCACTTTCCCAGAATCCCTCACAGCTAACAGCAGCCACATGCTCAGTTCAGGATTCCAGCCAGAACCTTCTCCTCCTCCGTATCAGGGAAGCAGAGACTGAAATGATTAGTCTAAACATCGCTTGGTGAACACAGAAGATGGTCAGTATTGGAGGACGTGTCCCCGTGCTCTCATGAGCACGGATGACTGTCCCTGTCCAAGCCACCAGCTCAGGGTACGAGGAATTGTTGTGAGATAATAAGTCAAAGGAAAAGGCAGAGGCAGAAGGTTACCTTATTGATGGTGTGAAGAACAGAGATGCACTTCCCAGCCTCCCTCGCGTGAGATGTGTGGAAGGCAGGAGCGCTTCTTCCAGCTGCCTTGGGCCCCGACTAAGACAGCATGGGGAGGAGATACCCACAGACAAAGCCTGGAGCAGAGCCGCTGGACTTGGCAGTAACAAGAAAACAGCCATTGTTAGAGGAAGCCTCCGATATTGTGAAGTGTGCCTATTCTAGAAGCTACGTTGCTACACCTAACTAATGGACCTGCTGCGCTTCTTCATCGATCCTTTCAACATGTGCAACCACATTTGGGGATGATGATGTCACTTCCATCTCATTGATGCAGTAGTTGAACTTCTGGGACTTCAAGCAAAGTCTCCAAGGTCACCCCACCAGCACATCTGAGTTCATATTTAAACTCAAATCTGTCTGGCTCCAAAGCAAATGTTTCTACCTTTCTTAAAAGAGCACAGTCCCTACCTGATTTTGCTGGCTAAAGGTTCTTTCTCCTCTCCTAATCCCTTCTCTACAACTTCCTTCAAGGGAAGAGAAGTAAAAGTTAAGCAACACTGACTTCTTTTTAAGATTCTGGGTTTATTTTTTGCTCACCTGAAATGGTCCTAGACCATTATGACCTACCGCTCATAAACCTGAAAATACCTGGTCCAGGAAAATCTTGCCCGCTTCATGAAAGGATGCTGTCTAGATCGATAGAAATCTAGATAAAACCACTATAGCGTACAAATGAGAGACATGATGGCAAATGAAAAACACTCATGGAAAGAGTGTTACAATGAACAGATGCAAAATTGTAACCACATATTTTGCCACGAACTTTTTCATCTTAATGGAGCCACAGCTTAAAAACGACATGGTGAGAAAACAGAAGGGTATGAAGAGCAAACTGGCAAAATTCAGGAAAGAGCAGCTCAAAAATAAAAGCATCACAGATACGAAAATAAAACTGGAAGCAGCACAGGAAAGAATAGACTGAGGACACAGAGGACATAGAAGCAAAATGAGCTGCAGAGAGGGCAGCTAGGAGAGCCGGGGGAAGAGCCCCAATTTACACAGAACTGGAGGCTTGGGGAGGAGAAACACAGTAACCAAACAGAGGGTCAAAGAAATCACATTCATTTGCATTTCCTGAATGAGACAAAGCACTTTTAGTATGTTTAGTGGCCACTTGGCTTTTCTCTTTTATAACAAGCTTGCTCTCTTCTTTTATCCACGTTTTTTATTGGTCTGCCTGCCTTTCCTTAATGACCTGTAAGGATTTTTTCTGTCTGCTCTAAATGTGAGTCTTTTGCCGGTCACCTGCATTGCAAATATCTCCTTCAGTCTGTCATCAGTTTTTTTGTGTTCTTAAAAATTAATTTTCAATGACCTATTTATTTTGAAATAACTCTAGATTTGCAGACAAGTTGCAGAGACAATTCAGAGAACCCCTGAGTCCTGTCGCTCAGCTCCCCTGAAGGCTCACACTTACATCACCATGGAACATTTGTCAAAATTAAGTAATTGACCCTGGTACCATGTCATGACTTAATTCAAATTTCACCAGGTTTTTTTTTTTTTTTTTTCATGAATGTCCTTTTTCTGTCCCAGAATCCCTTCCAGGGGACCACAGCCAATATTCTGTTGTCTTTCTGTTCATCCCCTCCTCCAGTTTGTGACAGATTCTCAGGCTTCCCTTTTTGTCGTGATCTTGACACTTTTGAGGAGGACTGGAGGGGTAAGTTGTAGAATACACGTTAATTTTGCTTTGTCTAATGTCTTTGTCTTCATGACTAGACTGGGGGGGTCTGGGAAGCACACCACAAGGTGAAGCCCCTTCTTCACCCTTCTGCTCCCCAACTAAGCTCTGTCAAGCTAACTCTAATCACTTGTTAAGTGTTACCCTCCAGCTTTCACCTCTGTCCTGCTTCTCGTTTCCCCTTCCCCCACTCTGTTCTCCAGGATCAGGTCACAGAATCCAGCCACACTCGCACTCACATTCCCGGAGGGAGCAGTATGAGACATACGGAATTCCTCAGTGTGGAAGAGGTGTCCTGAGCACTCTGACGTCTGTCTTCAATCATGTATTTTCCACCAAGATGTGCTCGTAGATATTGATGATTTTCCTTAGGTCCTAATCCAGTTTTGCCTTCTGCCTTGTGGAGCTCGGATGTTTGCAGCTCTGGCTGGTGGCAGTTTTTCAGGTTGGTGCCATGTTTTCAGTACCAGGTCCTCAAGCTGTCTCCTGAGAAATGGAGCTTCCGAATGTTAGTGTAAGTCATTAGCAGGAGTAGAGTGGAAGTGTCTTCTTGTCTGTGTGGAATCGACATGGACTTGACACTGACGAGGGATTTCTTGTTCCCTGTTCATAAATGCTTATTTCGCCTCTCTGGTTTAAAAGTTTACCAGCTTGTTAAGAGGAGAAACTTTTGATCTAAATATCAGAAACACTGGCTTTTAGCCCCATCTTAGCGACTTGTAAGAACAACACAGAAAAGTTAGTTTCCTTTTTTGTTTTGTTTTTTTTTAGAGCTAGTTTCCTGCAATTTTGACCTAGTACTTTTCCTTCAGACTGAGTGCTTCTAGTCTCTGACAGTTGCTTTTGGAAAAATGTTATGATTGGCCTTTTACATGCAGGAGGTGATAGGAGGCTTCTGAGGAGCAGGCAAGTTCTATTTCTCGACCTGAACAGTGGGTATAAGGTAAAACCAAGAACTAAAGTACCAGTTTACGTAATAGAAAAAAAGTGTAAGATGAACAAGTTCTATAAATGCCCTGATGTGTCCATGTCTTGACTCTTGTGAGCTGAGCTGCTATGAACATAAGGGTGCAGATACTTTTTCCGATTAGAGATTTTGTGTCCTCTGGGTAGATTCCCAGGACTGGAAGAGCTGCATCAAATGGTAGTCCCATCTTTTCTTTTCTTTTTCTTTTTTTTTTTTGAGGACTACAAGAGACATTTCTCGAAGACGTTTCAAAATATCTCCGGAAAAATGAAGAGCTAAGACAAGGGTTGGAGACATTAAAAAGCTTTGTAGGACAGAGCAAGGGTTGGGTTAGAGGAGGGAGAGGAGATATATTGACATATTATTCTATGAAAGGATGAGGCGAGACAATAGCACTGCATGGGCCTCTGTTAAGTGGTGTCTGCCCAGATCCTCCTCCTTTTGGAAATTTCCCTCTACGACTTCATGTGGTTCATTCAAAGACTCTAACTTACCCATCAAAGAATGATCACACAGCTCATTATTCCAGATTAATTCAAGAATGGGCACATGGCTCTTGCAGAACCAATTTTCCACTTGATGCTGACTTCGTTATTTCTATTTGGAAGAGACAGGGCTTCTCTGATGAGATCGGGATTTGCCAAGGTCATGAGTCTGCAGACACCAGAAGCTTTCTTGAACCACGGATAGAAGAATTGCCAAAGCATGGAGCTAACACAGACAAAGCAGGCAGCGTGGGAGAGAAGCAGGAATCAGGGCATTCCTGAGCTGCTGGGTCCAGCCAGACCTGAAACCAGCAAGGCCGGGCCTTCCTCTCCTCATGAGCGCCTGTTTATCATGAGCTAGTTTGAGCTGGGTTCCTGTCACTTGTAACAGGAGGTGTTTTGACTAGTGAAAATGTGTCCAGGAGACAGAGCAAGTCTTCAGTAGATATGTGGCGAGAAGAAGTCAGAAGAAAAGAGTCCATCTTGAAGTTCACCACCAGAACAGTGCTCATGGGACACAGTGAAAAGAGGAAAATGGAGGGAGCTGCGGGGAGGAGACGGGACAGGATAGGGGAGCAGAAGGGGTAGAACAGGGCAGGAGGAGAGCAGCAGCCCAAGCAGGCTAGGTTGGAGCCTTAACTGTGCCTTAGCCAGCCATGCCCACTCCCCCAGATGGCCACTGTAGGGTGAGGAGGGCCTGCTAGACCCAGAGTCCAGTAAAGCACCAGTCCCCTGCCCGTTATTTTATGTAAAATCACGTCCTTAGTTTAAAGCAGCTTGAGGTGTGTGGGATGCTGTCGGAATGAATAAGACCTCTGCTAAGAAGTCTGTGTTCTGGTGAAGACTGATGGGTAGTCCACACCCAGAGCCAAATCTTCCAGGAAGCACGAACCAGTGGTCTCAGATGCGGGGGCATCCGGTGGGCAGCCTCCGTCACTGCTCCCCTAGTCCTTCTGTACCTGGGGCCATGGAGAAGTCACTGGGGGTGGTGAAGGAGGGGACAAAAAGGCTGACCCTGGTCCACAGGAGAGGTCCTGTTGTCCGCCTGTGTCTGAAAAGCCTCTCATGAAGTCAACATCACCTGGGACAATCGCCCTTCTGTTTTCGGGGTCCACCCGCACCCACCTTGGGTTGTCCCACCACCGACCCCGCCAGTGCTCCTTCCAAGTCTGAGCATCTGACCCAACGTCCCTGGCCATGAAGACTGTCGACCCCGCTGCAGCCAGCCCCTTCTCTAGGCAGAGAGCATGCCCACGAGATGGACCCAGACTGAGAGAAGCGGGAGGAGGTGGCCCAGCCGCCGCCCAGTGTCCACCAGCGTGTGGAGACAACACCTTCCTCCCCACGTTGAATTAAAGATGCCGCGATTGGGAAGAGGTAGGTGTCGCGATGACTTCTGTCCTGCAGCTAAGTGGGTGACTCTGGAATCTGCTTGCTGGTCTGGGGAAGAGGTCATGGGCCAGTTCTTGGGTGTCACATGGAAAGTGGGCCGGGAACTGCCTGGGGTCTAATGTCCCCATCGGGAGCAAGTTGATGAGCGCCGGGTTCCCTGTGCTGTTGAAATAGCTGGACTTGCTGGTGCTGTTGATGCTGAGGCCTGCCTGGTACACCTGCCAGAGAAAGGGACAGAGGGAAGGTGGTCCAAACAGCTCCAGTGACCAGAGGAACCCGAGAGAAGACGTGTCTCAGAAGGGGAGAGGAGGAGGAAGAAACAGAGCAGACGCCGGCCCCTGGCCTGCCCTGGTGGAGCAGTGGGACACCTGTCACCTTTCACTAGCACCGTCCACACGCAGCCTGAGGTCCTGGGTTGTATCCCAGGCCAGAGTGAACAACCAAGGTGAGCAACTAAATAAAAGTACGTGCTTCTTCCTCCTCTCTCCCTGCCTGCCTGCCTCTTCTCATCTTCATTCCTGTCTGCACCTTTCCTTAAACATTTTCATTGAAAAAATTGTAAAGAAATGGGCACCAGTGACAGATATAAAGACCCCAGTGAGCTCCAAGCGCCATTCTTTAGCATCTCAAGATGTTTCACATCAAGTCAAGGGACATCACTAAGGGATATGACTGGGTTGCTAAGGATGACGGTGTGCGGCGGCACGGTGGTTGAATGGTGGATGACGTGGATGGACAGGCTGACTTCATGTGCAGCTGTCAGGATGCCGGCTGTAAGTGTCAGCAGATAATGAACAGAACATGGTTGAGAAGGGGGGAGGACAGTGCAGGATAGAGGGGCAGCGGTGACATTTGGAGACCAGACGGCTGACTCCACCACATCCTCAAGTCTCCAATCACTCCACCGTGTGATTTCGAATAGAATTAGGGGTCCTGGAAAACCTCCTCAAATTTTTTTAAAATGGTGCATGAAAGAAAAGGGCCTATAAATTAGGCATAAAATCATGTCAACTAGCCAGGAAACCTCTCCCATTTTCATAATGAAGCTGCTGCAAATACTGTATAGACAGAAAGCTCCATCCAAAAACGGCAACGTGGAATGTAGTGGCTGCTTTGATCGTGGCTGTTAGAAGAGACTGATGAGAGGTGGGCTTCGAGGTAGAACAAGGGAGGCATGATTACAGCAATTCTATTTATGTCAGAAAAGTTCCTTGGGATATTTCTAGACCACTAAAAATTTGGCAGGCACTGCACACCAGAGCTCAGACCCTGAACTGCACGCATCCGATTAATTAAACAACCAGTGTATCCACCTGGACTGGGGATGTGAGTGATTTGCTTTGAGCTGCCAAGCGAGGGCCTGCAGCGACGGAATAATGGCCCCAGACAGACAGAGAAAATTTATAGCTCTTGGCACCTATTCTGACTCCTTGTTTCCTTCTCTGCCCATGTGAGGGTTTTAGACTTTTCAAAAGAAGCTCATTTATAGGGACCCAGTGGTCAGAACAGGAAGTTCAAAATAGCCCTTCTTTTCTGCTCCCCACTCACAGGTCCAGAGAGAGAAGCCTTCTCTTTGACAGGTTTCCAGCCTGCAAACCTCCTAAAGGATACAGAGAATTCAGCTCTCTGGACCCGACTTCGCCCCCATCCTGGGGCAAGGTCTGCCTGGAGACTAGTCCACAAGAGACACAACTGGGCACAGGGGGACCTCACGGGGGTAGAGAGCCAGGATGACTGGAGAGTGTTTGTCACCGTTGTCCTGACTGACTAAAAGGGCACATGTCTCTTGCTTGATGCTGGAGGAGCTGTGCTTAAATCTTCCAAGTCCTATCTGAAGACGTTTTATTCTTCCTGATCTAGAAAATCCCTCTGACACATTAATCTAGCCTAAAAACCTTGTGTTGAATTGCAGAGTGCCATCCCTGAAGCCATGTCCGCCCATACCTGCAAATGTGGCTTTATTCAGAAACAGGGTCTTTAGAGATGTAATCCAGTCCAGATGAGGTCATATTGGATGGATCCAGTGACTGGTGTCCGTATTAAAAGAGCAGATACACAGACACGGGAGAAGGCATGTGAGACACAGTCAGAGATGGGCGGGATGCTGCCACAAGCCAAAGACTGCTGGTGATCCCCGCTACCACGAGGTGGGGACAAAGGAGTCTTCCCTCAACCTCAAAGGGAGCGTGGCCACCATGCTTCAGAGCCTGGCCTTCCAAACCGTTAAAGAGAATCAATTTCTGTTGTTCTCGGTCCGAAGTTTCTTAGAGCAGCCAGAACTTTCATGTAAGCCCCGCAATGTCACGGTGCTCGCTCTGTGTGTGTCTTTTGGACATGTTGCCCTGAACAGGCCATTTCCAACACATAGGACACAATTGTTGACTGGCTCACCTACATTAACAATTTCTTAGGAATTGTAATGAATGACAAGGACAGGAGTGGAAATTAATGGCAGTTTTGTTAATATCCCCCAAACCTCCACATCAAAGGAAACAGAACTAGAAAGACAAGACCAAAACCTCACGGACACCACCTACAGCAAAAGGACTGACCGGTGTGTCCCCACAAACCCCAAACATGAACAGGGGAGGGCAAATGGCTAAGACCTGCAGGACCTGCCTGAGACAACCAGTGTTTGGGAAAAAGAAAGAAACCCGCTGAGCCTATGTGGTTCCAAGAACGTAAAACCATCTGCCTGGTATTTTCTAGATACTGGCTGTCAGGCTGAGGACAGCGGCTGAGATCGGGGGCGGGGTTAGTGCTCAGGGGCGGGGTTAGTGCTCAGGGGCGGGGTTAGTGCTCAGGGGCGG
>RJWH01003122.1:0-50718 GCA_004363575.1 Solenodon paradoxus | reverse complement strand
TACAAAAGGAAGAGCTACCTGTTAACCGTGGGGCGGAGAAGACAGCTCCCAGAGAGCAGGCTTCATACACGAACTTTATGGAAAGAACAGAAATGAGATTCTGGAGTCCCGGCGTCCAAGAGTGCGCGTGGCCCGCTTCTCCCCTAGGAGGACAGAAAGTTCACTTGACTTAAACATGAACAGTGAAAAGTTTTCATTCAAACTTCATACTGCGCTAATTTGCAAGAAAAATGAGGAGGAGGAGTCTCAAAACACACATGAAAGCCGGTCACTTCCTATTTCAAAATGAGCTGAAATTAATAAAACGATAGCAGCTATGAATGACCATCGCGAGTCAGGCTGGAACAGCTTAGACAGGAGGTGTTTGCAGAAAGGAGAGGAGGAAACGAGGAGAGAATTGGGTTGGAAATAAACGTATGTTAGAAATGAAGACAAAACAAGAAGAATCACGAATAAGCACAAGGGAGAACATCTTACATGAAATAAGGGAAAAGCTTCCGAGAAGGAATAAGAACATGAAACAAATTCAAGAGAAACAACAGGAGCTTGGCAAAGAAGCTCAAAGTTTCACACAGCAGGAATCCTCAAGAGGAAAAACAAAGCTATAAAACCAAGTAATACTCAAAACTCAAATTCTAAATTTTTTTTCCTGAAATAAAAATGGTTCACACTGAATAGTTAATGAGCACTCTGAATGCCTAGGAAAGCCATATGCTGGTAGAACCGCTGAACTTTAAAGGAGAAAAATATCCCTGGTTAAAGAGTTAAATAATCTAAGTTGCTTTTAAAGTAAAGAAAACCAGATTACATCTAGACTTTTCAACGGCGACAGAGTATGCCAGAAGACAGTGGAGTAAAATATTTGAGATATGCAAGGAAAGAAAATGTCAGCCAAGCCAATTTTTAAGTATAAAGACCATAAACAGACTGTTATAAACATTCAAGAGCTCGGGGACTGTTACTGTCATGAGATCCCACTAAAGACTCCACCAGGGAATTAAATCAAACAGCAGAAGGAACTGGAAAGAAATTAATATTAAGCCAAGCAGTAGCTTGGTGCCAAAACTAAAGGAGAAGTCTAAGGGATACCGTAGAGAAAGTCAGACATAGTAGAGAAATACAACTATTAAAAACGGGGACGGAGGGAGTGGGAAACATTCATACAGAGACAGTCAGGTAGGTTGCCATAGAGGTAGAAACTGGAAGAGAGTGTGTATTCTGGGGGAAAGAGGGGAGCCACAAGAAGAGGTTACTGTTCACTTTAATACTATTTATATTCGGGAACTCTTAGAAATTAGGCTATGATACTAGAAGTATCATGCAGCAATATTAGACCAATGTCTCACTAGAACAATAATTCAGGCTTTCTAAATGCCAAAAGGAGCAAATAATATTGATCACACTGAGATCTATATAGATAATAAACTATAGGACAGAACTGAGGTCAAGAATGTTGAGCCTACCCGTAAATGTAGAGGGCTTAACTCAACAATGAAAAGAAAGATTGACTTAAAAAGCAAAATCTAATACTACATTACCCACCAGGGATTTGTCTACTATAAAGAGATTCAAAAAGGTTAAACATAAAAGGACAGAAAATAATTAAAAGCTATCACAGGAAAATACAGGTGGAAAGAAAAGACAGGTGTCGCCATCTTGTTACCCAGCAAGGTAGAGTTCAGTCAAAGAGCAGGAGACGAGAAGGGCACTGTGTGACTCTGAAGTCTACAATTTGCGATGAGGATTTAACAGCAGTACTGCTTATATATGCAGTGATTTAGCAACAGTCTTCATACAACAGAAACTGTAAGAGATGACAGGAGAAATATACAAAAACACTTTTGAAAAAAATACGAGAATATGTCACACGCCTATCTCAAACCAAGATAGGTCAACTAGAACGAAAGGAAGGAAGGAAGGCAGTAAGAGAGGGAGGGAGGGAGGGAGGGAGGAAGGAATGGGGGACAAAGGATGGAAGGAGTAAGGGAAAAATAAGGTAAGTTTTATAGATAAATTAAGAGACAAAGGTGAGTGCCATGACATGCCATCCAGATTTTACTGAAAACTGACCTCATTCTTTCACCTATTGCAAGAACCCTAGAAGATGGCCTTCAGCAGTCAGTCCCTTGTGGGTTTGCCTCCACAGAAGAAAACTGCTTCACCTAAGGTTGTGCCACCTTCCCGGGCAACCCATATCTAGTGAAGATGAACGCGGCAGAAGAACCGCCCTGCCCATCACTCCAGCACCTCTGAAGCCTCCCCAGCTCAGTGCGCCCGTAAGCCCAGCTGGCCCCTCTGGTGAGATTGCTCAGCTGGCCCCTCTGCCCAGTCCTGCCTGCTCCCCATCCTTCCCATGGGTGCTCATCCAGTGATCATCCTTAGTGCATGCCTTGCACGCTAACCTCTGTCTCCAAGTCTGCTCCCAAGGAATTCAACTTGTGGCAGAAGCACACGAATTAAAAACACACTGAGGGTGCGCCCTCATGGTTTAGCAGTTAAGTCCACCAGACATAACACATACATCTCAAGGCCCCAGGTTCACAACCTGGGGTGGAGCAGCCAAGATAAACAGTTAAATAGAAAGCTTCTTCCTCCTCTCTCTTCCTGCCTGCCTGCCTCTGCTTGGCTTCATTCCTGCCTGTGCCTTTTCTTAAAAATAAAGCAAAAAACGCTGAGAGAGGATTTCTTACCTATCAAATTGGGCACAAATCCGAAAGTATGACACGTTTACTCTGCTGGCAAGGTTAGGGAGATGCGACCACAGTCACAAAATTGCAGCGCATTAAACTTTTCACTCGGCAAATCTGAAAATGTATTCCAAAGATGTATTAGCACACATGTGAAATGATGTATGCGCAAGGCTGTTGGATGTAACAGAGTTTTGCAAGAACAATAAAGGACTGAAACAAATGGCAATAAGGAACTGGTTAAGTAAAGTGAGCACAGTCTTAACAAGAGGAATATATTCTAAGAAATGCATTGACTGGGTGACTCTGTCACTGTGTGAAAGTGATAGAGTCTAATTACACAAACTTGGACGGTGCAGTATAGCTTATTAGGACCACCAACATGTATGTGGTGCTTCATTGACCAAAATGTTTTTAAGTGATGGGTGATCACGCCTCTGTGTGGTAAGTGCTATGGAGCTATGAAAACAAATGAGGACTATCTTTTCAGACAAATGTGGCCTGTGCTGTAGACCCAAGTGAAAGAAAGCGAAGAAGAGAAAATATGCACAGAACAATTTCATTCATCTAAAAAAAAATAAATAGAGAAACTAAGACCTATGGATGGATGGATGGACGGACGGACAGATAGACGGACAGGCAGACATACATACATTTGCTTGCTTTTTAAAACGATGAAAGGACAACTCCGTGGGGACGAAAGAAATAGAACAGAAGGGACAGGGGTAGAAGCTAGACATCATTGAATATACCTTGTTTTGTAAATTCAACTTCAGAATTAAACTTAAAAAAGCAAGTCCTAAAAATGAAGAGAAAGTATACAAATGAACCATAATTATGTAACAGAACCACCAGTTGGTAATATAGCCACCCAAGAAGGAATTATTCCAAGTAACTTAAACACAGTGATCTGACTATATATCCCTAGTGGGATATACTCTAAGGACAAAAAGAACTTGGAAAATATCGCAAGCTGTTTCCTGTAATCAGATTGTTAGCTGCAGTGTCTTGAGTTGTTATTCTGAGACTGTCGTGTGTGCTTGTTGGGAGATAAAGCAAGTGAGTAATTATGTTGGTACCATTAAGAGCCAGGATTTTTTCAGTGTGGGGAAATGGAGATAAAGATGGAAGATCAATGTGGCTAAAATAAAACTCTGAATTTGAATTAGTAATGTCAGTATGCATATACGGCATACTTCATGTCTGGAAAGTAATGCATGTTTCCCAGCCTCTGAAAGGACCTGGAACCATAACCAGTCCAAAGGCCATGAACACCTCATCTATGAAAACACTTCCCATTACAAAGGAACAGGAATCACTGGAGAAATGGCTGATTTCAAGATGAGCACAGGAAATGTACCAAATAGATTGGCTGGGAACATCTTATCAGATCATAAAACAAGGAAGCCATCAAGCTCCGGGGATCATGACAGAATAACTCAGGAAGCAGCCCAAACACACTCCCAGAGATGGAATCGCGTCTCAACAAGCACGACGACAGGAGACTGGAGCATGATTGTTTGAGCCCATGAGATTCTAACGCCCCTAAAGGAAGCTCATTCTTCCCCTGGGCATGCCAGGGCACCAGACTTTGAAAAGCTGGTAAGTGCAGGGAAAGGATTCAGCACTGGCACTGAAATGTGGGTCTCAGGAACCCAAGAGTAGCTCAGAGTAAGTTTCTCACTAGAGAAAGAAGCCTGTGACAGATGGACAGGGACAGGATGAGAACATCGCCATTTTATAATCTATCATGAATGGATATAAGCAATAGTCATTAATGATCACTAATATCACCAAGAAAGACCCCACCAGCTATTTATGTGACTCCTGTAGGAAGTTGGCAGCACCGACTAAGGAATCGTCCTCCCAAAAATCTACCTGCATCTGATAAAGTCTCCAGATTCAACTACTAATTCATTCTACCAATTGCAACATATGGTCTGATAGAAATAAAAAATTTTTTCAAAAACTTACGAAATAACTAAAGACATTTGATCCTAACTGACTATGTGATTATATCTAGGAATTATCTTTTAGGTGAGGCAACGCTGTTATGGTCGTTTTGTGTGCGTTTGTTGTACTCCCGGCCCCAGTCTCAAACCCGCGTCTGGTGATTTTATACAACCTGCACCTTAGCCGCCTAAGCCGCCTGAGCCATGGGGGTGGGCCCAGTGGTTGTTTGAAGAGTCTTTAACTTTTACATACGTGACATACGTGTAGATGAAAGGAGATGGTCTCTGGGATTGACATCCAAATAGTGACATCAGGACGGTGAAACATGTAGATGGAGCAAGTTTGAACACGGATTGTAAAGGCTGAAGGTAGATAGTGGATCCCTAAAGGTTTGTTATTAACGCTTTGTGTCTGTTTGAAATTTTCCAAAAGAAAAGTAAACATTAGTTCAAAAAAGGAAAAATATGCTAAGATGACGCCTCACCTGGAAAGCCATGCGCTGTGAGCGGCAGCCTCCTCCAGATGCGCCGATTACGTGCCGGTTGGCCCAGGAGGCACTCCCTGTCCATCGTTGCCTCTGGGCTGTGAGGGCTGACAGGGCTGAGGTCAGAAACCGGCAGGCTCAGCTCCTCACCAGTTGGCTTCCAGTTACATTTCACCAGTGACAAGAGAGGACAAGGAAGAGGACAGGACAAACTGCCACCTCCAGCAGACAGGTGGTAGCCTGTGGCCGGCCCCCAGCAGCACCCCCAGCCCCTCGGCCCCAGGCCCCAGCAGCTTCCTGGCCTGTTCGTGTCTTCCTCTCCTCTTTTGCGTGTCCAGTCCTCCTTCCACACGTGGAACCACTGTCCCCATATTCCTGGATCCCCTTGGCTTGAAATGTCTAGGGTAATGTCTGTTCCTCTGACTGACACGATGCACTGGAACACCATACATGGGGACAGCTGGGGCAGGAGTGGGACTAGAAGGATGACTGGCGAGGGATTTGCAGGGGCTGAGGAAAAGGGGATCGGGGCAGATGGCCAGGCATGGACTCTGAGATCAATCCCAAGGGTCCTGTGTATGTTGGTGACTTATAGACAGGCCGCCCTGGCCTGGCCCTGGACAAGGACAGGATGAGGAAGAAGGTAAACACATCCACGCTGGTCCCACACACCCCTCCCCAGCTCTCCTTACTGGCACCAGCTCCGGGGCAGCGGAAAAGCCATGTTCTCCTGCAAAGCGAACTGAAGACAGGTGACATGGAAGCACTGGGGTCTCTTCCCTGTGGCTCATCCCTCCTTGACTGCACAGTCAACAGGAAGGAAAAAAGGAGAAGGGGAAACCGCTCCTTCCCTCGAAGGACACCTCTCAAAAGCGCCCTGGCGGCTCCAGTAGCTGAGACACTGGTGTGTGAATCATGTAAAACCCAAGGACCCTGGTTCGAGACCCATGGAAAAACTTAAATGAATGTGGATAAAGGTGCTTCTTGGCGCACCTGATGGAGTGACAATCTGGTTAGATGCCTTTGGCCAGAGCACAGGACACATATGTCTCGAGGATCCTGGTTCACATTTCAGGGCCAGGGTCAGGGTGGGGGGCGATGACCTAGACAAACCTAAATAAATAAACAAACAAAATAAATAAGTGCTTTTCCCTCCTCTCGCTTCCTGCCTGCCTGCCTCTGCTCACCTCTATTCCTGCCTGCACTTTTCCTTTAAAAAAAAAAAAAGATACTTCTTTCTCCTCTCATTTAAAAATAAATAAATAGGGACGCTGTGGTGGAGCAGTGGTTGGGTCAGTCGCCTCCAGAGGAGCAAGCCACATGCCCTGGGTTCGAGTCCTGGGTCCGGGGAAAACAACCAGTGTGAACAACTAAAAAAGATGCTTCTTTTTAAAAAAAATAGATAGACAGACATATAGGTAGACAGACAGACCGACAGACAGATAAAAAATTACACATGGTCCTTCCTATCCCATGCAAGCAGACGTGGTCCTTATTTCAGAAAGTTATGAGCATAGCCCATATCAGACTGCTGTTACTAAAGAGAAAAGGAGCTCTGTCTCCTGGAGCAGGCACTGAGCATCCTCGCCCGCAAAGGCCATGACTGTCCCTGTAACGGGTGTGTCTGTGGCCTGGAGGGCCCTGCCACACAATACAGAGAGGGCCCATCCTCCAGCAGGCTGCACGCAAAGTCCCCTCACCAGGGGGTCAGGGGCAATGAAACTACTCATATCTGCCCCTGTCGACCATGCCACAGCCATGGTCTTGTGAGGGACCCCCGCTCCTGACCATCTCTCTCTGCTCTGTCTCGCCCACTTTGTCACCATGTCCTGGAAACACACCCTCTAGCACAGGGTGATGCTCGCTAACAGCTTGGGGAGACCGAGGGTAATGGTCTACAGGTATGGTGACCCAGTTCCAACCCGCCAAACATCAGTCCTCTAGAACTGCGTCGGCCAGTCCTGCCAAAAAGAAATCCCTGCCACCAGTGTGTCTACACAGGCCTTGGATCTGGGGTGCCCATAAAAACCCAAAGCGACTTCTGTGATGGCACCAGCCTCCCGCGCACTGAGCCGGCCACGCACTGAGGACTGCGTGTTTAATAACCAACAGGCCCAGCAAGGCGTGTCTGAGCCAAAGGGAGCTTTCTTTGCTGACAAGAACAGTCTGCCTTTCTCCTGGGAGGTTCAATTCAAACGATAGTGCCCTCTTTAAAATATTTCCAGGCATGCCCCAGGGGAGAAGCGGATTAGTCAGTGATGGGAAGAAGGCTGGGAAACCCTTCCTCCTGATGAGTTCAAGAGGAAAGGCTGTAGCCAGTTCCTCAGCCTTAGCCTGTTAACCATATCACTGGGGGCTGGGCCGTGAAGGATGTTCGGTCCCACCTCTCGTTTCCTCCCCCTGGGAGCCAGGAGCAGCCCAACAATCCCCCACCTCAAACTGTAACAACCAAAATGTCTCCAGACTTTTCAAATACACCATGGGAGACAGACACACCACTGGGTGAGGCCCCGATGAAAGAGCCAGCTGCTCAGATACCAGGCAAGGCAATAACTCACCTGTGCCTTCTCCGGCAGCTTACCTGAGGTCCACCGGTGACCTGGATCAATGGCCAGCTCTGATGAACGGGTGGGCAGTGCACAGGCCCGGGAGGTGGAGATGCTGAGGGTTCAAGCAGATACTGATTGGGACGGGCTCCACCGCTGCCTCTGCAGATACAACTCACCTGGAAGGCGGAGGTGGGAGGGCTGTCCTCTCCAAGCCCAGAGGACTCCCAGCACAGGCGTCTGCTGAGAATCTCCTGCGTCATCTTCACGTCCAAGGAGCAGGAGTTGATCGGGGTTGCTCCACAGGCTGGGAGGGTCATGAGTTGGGCGGCGGAGCAGGGAGAGGCCAGAACACCTGTTCTGAGAACTAGCACCTCCCCAGATGACCTGTGTGGCATCGGGCGAGCCTCCTGCCCTCTCTAGTCTCCATACCTTGGTCACTGGAATGAATTGAAAATGCCAGGTCCTCTCCACGGCATCTTGCTCTGACTTTTTGGCTCCATGTGGTCTATTTCCAGAACCACCTTTTCCAACCCCGGTATCTAACATCAGCCAGCCTGCACCACGCCCAGCCTACGCCAAGCGCGGTGACAAAAGTGGAAAAATGAAAACGTTGGACTTCCGTTTCCTGTCCTCGGGGACAGGGACGCAGGAACCCAGAAGAACTGCTAGGTGGCGGGTCCCTCTGGCACTTTCAGTGAGAGACGGCCCCTCGCTGCCTTTCAGCTTCACTCTCAGCCTGACTTCAAGGAATTTATAGTCCTGTTAGGAAGACAAGACTCACACGATTTCTATTTTATTTTGCCAAAGGTGAAAAATGCCACCTTCTCCACAACAACACCAGTAAAATGTATCCCCAAAATAACTTGGCTCAGGTCGGTTTCATAATTTTAACCCTTAGGTGAGCTTTTATATTCTACTTTAGAACTCAAAACAAGCCGGGCGCAGGCTTGTCTGGGCCCCTGCCCTTGTGGGACCAACGGCGTCTTACTGGGCTTCCTGCTCCGGCAGGTCTCTCTGCTGTGGACGGAGGCTCGTGTCACCCAGATGTCATGATGCGGAGATCCAGCCCCCCAGGTGACGGTTCTGGGAAGTGGGGCCTTAGGTGGTGGTAGATCAGGCTAACGGAGCCCCAGTGTGAAATCACAACCTGGATACAAGGGGCAGAGCACCCCTCCACCTTCTGCCCCGCAAGGTCGCGTCCATGAGCCAGAAGCAGGTGGCCAGATCTGCCCACACTGTCTTCTAATCGGCAGCCTCCAGACAGAGAAAGCATTTCTACATAACCGTCCATACCGTGTGTGCGGTTATGACCCGTCTGTGCCGGGTCTGGGACAGCGGCCTCGAGGGACTGACATGCGTCCGGCTCCCGGCTCTCCCGATGTTGGGTTGGAACGTGTGTCCCTCCTTCTCACTCCCGGACGCTCCCCCAAAACCACGCCCGCCCCAGCCCCAGGGCTGCAGCGTCCGGCCACCCCGTCCTACTCGCAACTGGGCAGATGGCAGTCAGTGTGGGACCTCAGTTGAATTGTCATCAGCTTGTCCCGTCTAAGAAGCTGGAGGGCCCGGCTCCTGGACCCAGCCAGGCGCAGACTGCCGTGTGCAGAGTCCTCCCACACGTGGGCCACTCTGTGCCAGAAAGATCTGAGAAAGTGACGCGCTGTTGGTGTGACTGCAGAAGCCCCTTTCAGGCACTTAGAGAAAAGAGGGCCCTGCCGGCTGAGGAAGATGACAGCGATGTCCTTCCGATGTCCCTGGTGCCCGCCATCCAGGTGTGGAGCTTGGGTCACAGGTAACCAGGTAGCACACAGGTGTCTCAGAAAGGAAATTGCATCTAAAAAGCGTTTATTAGGCCTCAGCTGTAATTCCCAGAGACTCGGGGGCCCAGAGAGCACGCAGCTGTCTGGGGAAGAGAAGGGAACGTCAGACCTGGAGGCAGGCGTCCCAAATACAGGCGACTCCCTCCCGAAGAAAGAGTTAACGTGCTCAAATTGCTCTTACCTGGGTGTCTCGGTTCTTCCTGATAAAGATGGGGCCGCAGGAGGAATGGACAAAGCGGGGGAGCGGAACTCGAGTCCGAAATGACACTCAGTCCTGAAGCACGTGGGCATGAGGTTCGAAGGCGGGAGAGGGCGGCGTCGGGTCTCTGATGTCTTCTGACGTGGGCGGGGAGACAGGTGGAAGATTCAGGCCCACTGCCCGCTCCCGTTAGGTCTGGACTGGAGCGGTCCTGGCGCAGAGGGGTGGAGGTCTGATGGGCCCTTCCTGACCCTCGTCCCCTGTCACCTCCATATTGTCTGGCCAGTTCCTAGAGTTCCCCACATGCGTGTTCCAGAGCCAAGACAGGCCAGCTGCCACCGTTTCTAATCTACGGTTGTAAACACTGCTGTCTCCTAACCTCGCCACCGATGCAGCTCTGGGCATCCTCTAATGAGCGCGAGCCTGTGCCTTCTGCAAAGCTTTGGTTTCGCCAGTTTGAGGAAACAGCCCACACCAGGTGCCAATTGTCCTCCACAACCGGAGCTGGAGCAGAGCGGGGCGCCAGCTCCCCTCTCTTTGAGGCCGGTGCTTTGCGTGCAGGGAGAAAACCAGGACTGAGGAAACTGAGACAGGCGCAGACAGGCTGCGTGAGGGGTGCCCCAGGTCAGACAGCTAGCTTCCCGTCCTCCTCCAGCTGTGGAAGCGACTTTGAAAGAGGCAAACTGGCAGACTGGTCTCGAGCTGCCCTGCCGAGCATGCCGCGGGGCGTCCGGTGCAGCCGCGCTGGCAGCCCTGTCCTCTCTGGAAGGAGCAGAGGAGCGGCTACTGGAGTTTCAGAAGACACCAGCCTCCCATCTGAAGACGCTCGTTAACCAGTCACGAAAGCACAGATGGACTTAAGAACTAACCCAGAGATTGGCCATTATTTACAAGTCCGGAAACGACAAGTGTTGGCGAAGCTGCGAGAAAAGGCACGTTTTATACTGTGGGTGAGAGTGCAAATTGGTGCAACACGTATAGAAAGCAGTGTGAATAATCCTCAAAAAATTGAAAATGGAAATCCCTATGATCCCACCATCCCACTTCTGAGTATTTGCCCCAAAACACAAAAGTGCTGATTCACAGAGATGTCTGCACCCCCATGCTTACTGCAGCCCTGTTCACCATAGCCGAGAACTGGAGACTACCTGAGTGCCCAAAGTCGAATGAATAGACAAAGAAGACGTGGTCCATACACAATGGACACTGCACAGCCCTGAGAAGAGAGGAAACCCTGTCACTTGAATCAACATGGATGGAACTAGAGGGGATGATGCTCAGTGTAACAAGTCAAAAGACGCTAGATGCCAGATGACCTCACCCATAGGTGGAGTGTGACGAAACAAAGTAAAGGACCCGACTAAGCAAGCACCAGTCCTCAGGTACTGACACTAGAGCTGAGGTCACCAGCAGGGAATGGGACAGGGGGTGAGACCGGTGGCCAGTGGCGCAGGACTTTGGTAACTTGGTGGTGGGTGTGGTGTGTTGTCATATATTCATTGCACGGTGAGCCCGCACCTATGGGCTTCTATTATTTTGTAAATCAAAGATAGTTCAATAAACACGAAATTTTTTAAAAAAGAACCAACCCAAAAGTTTCCAAACAAGTGACTCAAGTTCAGACCACTTCTCTGCTTGACTCTTTAAACACACCCTCTCCCCGGTCCCGGATGGACACGCCATGGAGCTGCCCTGTGGACCCAGACAGGAGCCCTGGTCTCGAATATGCGCCTCCTGCTCTAGTACAGCCTGATTGCTTCTCGGCTGACCATGGAACCCGCGTCCTGGCAGAAAGGATGTGCCTGTGTTCAGGCAGGAAATTGGGGTATGCACTGTCATCTCTGGGAGAGAGTGCTGCCCCGGTGAAAGGGGCACCCTAGGCTCCAGCTCTCGGCATGCTGCGTTGTCACAGCCCACATGCCACCGGATGCCCCGCTGTGCCCTGGCCCACCGAGGACGAGGACGACGTGGCTGGAAATAAAAGGAGCTCTGTGGGGCACCCACAGAAGTGGCCTGCGTTGTGTTCTGACATTTCTCTTGTGTGTTCCCAGCTGAACTGCAAGACCCTGGAGGGCACGGTTGTGTCGCATGGACCGTCGTTGTGTCCACCGTGCGGACGAAAGGTCAGGAACCTCGTCACCGCGAACTGTCCAGGCTTTCACCTCTCAGGGCCTCGCTCTCCCCGCAGAAGACTGAGGGGTACTCTGCAGGCTAAGTGCCTTTTGGATTGCCTGCCTTTCTAGGTGGAACTCAAGGAAAATATTTCAATGACAGGCCACCTTACTCAGCTATGAAAAATGATGGAATCCTGCCACTCGCACAGCAGGGCCCTAGAGGGAAGTGTGCTTAATGAGAAAGCCAGAAGGAGAAAGACAGACATCATATGATTTCATTCATATGTGGGATAGAGAGAAAGCACACAAATAAACGAGCCAAAGCAAACAAAAATAAACAGTCTATAAAGCAGAATTAGTCCTTGCAAGGAGGGAAGGTAACAACAGGGAGCCGGCAAATGGGAGGGAAGGGGTCGGTTAGACGGTGAAGGAAGACCAGCACTATTAGTGGCAAACACAGAGGCTGATTTACAGTGATGACCTTAAACCTATGCAAGCGTTCCTTCAATAAGTTCATTTTTCAAACAAGTAGTGTCCTGCTCTTGCTGGAGCTGTGAGGTCGAGGCAGCGGGTGGGCTGCTGAAGTCCAGTTTGCTCTGCCCAGAGGGAGGCAAGCCGGGCAGAAACCCCAGGGTCTGCCCAGGCGACGGGGCCAAGCCAGCGGCACAGCCCTCGTGCGGGCCATGGAGGGAGGGGCCGGTCCTGCTGGCACCGTTTTCTTCCAACGCACCAGCATTTCATGGAAGAAGCTGCTGCATTACCCGAGTTGCTTGCACTTTCTCTGCATTGTATTCATTCCCAAATCACAAACCAAACAGCTTCTCAGAACATTTGCTGTTTGCCAGCCAGTTGGCAAAAAGGTAGCTGGAAACCCTGAGGAGTCTGTCCTCAAAGGCAGCCCCTGTCCCCAGCCCCTCTTCAGCCTGCGAGGTGAGTATGGTCTCTAATAAGACTGGCACTCCAAGCAACTTCGCCAAATGCCTGAGGTCACAGAGGGTGGCCTCATCAGAGCTGTCGTCTGCCAGAGGGAAGCTAACTGGCTCAGGGACAGATTTTCCTAGGACCCAGGAGCCCTGAGTGGAACAGCCGGGCTGAAAAGCCAGCACTGCGTTGGTGCCCTGGGGACTGCAGGGACAGGGACAGGGCCAGCAGCTCGTGACCTGGCCTGGCTCTGCTCTGCTGGGTTCTCCATCCATCGCGTCCTCCTCCCTTAGCAACCCGCCTCTGAGACGAGATACCTTTATGAATCACAAAGTATTATTGCGGAAAAATGCTTGCTAATCAAAATGATGGGAGGGGAGAGGGAGGGGGATCATACCGCAGCGGCCTCTCCCTGCCAGAGGCGGCCTTTGGGCTGAGCTGCTCTTGGGGGTGGTGTACAGTCCAGACAGCCGTGGACAATGTTGGCTCGAGAGCAGCTGGAGAAACTTCCAGGGGCGTCCGAGCGTCAGGTGGGGGACCAGGGGGTGGGGAATAAAGAAGGCCAAGAAGGGTCTTCTCAAAGATGGAAAGCAACGGAGAAGGTCTGGGAAGGACCAGGAAAGGGGTCGGTCCCAAGAGCGCAGGAAACGGAATGTCTGAGGTCATCTTTCTGCCATGCTCACAGGCCCTGAAATTCCCTACCAGTCCCCCGCTCCACACACCGGGCAGGGCCCTGGTGCTCTGGGGTCAGGAAGGAGGGCAGGGGTGTCCAGGCTGCGTCACAGGGACATGCACATGAGAGGGCAGCAGGCACAGGGGCGAGGAGCCCCCTGAGCTGTAAGTCATGAGGCCTGAATGCAGGACAGAAGCCTCAGCACGCAGCAGCCCTGAGACTCGGGGACGGGGCACCACGCTCCCTGGGATGGGCTCCCGCCATTTCTCAGCATCCTGAAGGAAGGGCCCACAGACCCAGAGGAAGGGGGCAGCTGGGTCACACTGTTCAGCCATACTCCTCCCGCCAGCCGGAGAAGAAGTCTCGAGGGCCACTCAGAGCCAAACCTCCCTGCGGGACAATCGGGGCACCTGGGGCAGGTGACATTGACTGAAGCGCTCAACGGTCAATCCCCCACCTGCCCAGAGTTCTGCTTCCCTCGGCTGCAGAGACCACGAGAAGGGCCTCACCTGACCTGCGGGCGTTCCTCCCCACCAGGCTCCTTGTGAGTCTCCAGCTTCTGGCAACTGGCAGAGGGAACAAGTCACCATGCCGGTCCATATGGCCGCCTTGTTGAGTGGCCACCTCCAGACTGTTTCCCTAATGACTGCTGTGCTTGCCAGCGAGCCGCTGAGTCTTTTGCAGCCAGACCTTATGCTACTGCTAATTTTAAAGTAATGGAAGTAATGGCAGAAGAGTGACCTCCTTCTCTGGCTCCTTAGCGATGGTTCTTCAGACTTCCAGCTCCCTTCAACTATGTGATTGCGGTCAGGAAGCCGACAGAAGACAGAAGACCTCCCCCGACTGGAAAACAAAAGTCACCTCCGGCCCCGCAAAAAGAACTTGAGTTGTTCTTGGACATCTAGAAAGTAAAGTCTCGAGAAACACGTTCTTGGGGCGTGACTTGAGGCTCAGACGGCTGAGCCCCTGAGGTACAGACCACGTCAGGCCTAAGGACAGGGTTCAAAACTCAGGACCAGAGACTGTCTCAAAACACCAAAAATGAACAACAGACTAAATAAAGATGTTTCTACCTTCTCTCCCTTCCTTCCTTCCTCTCTTTAAAAAAAAGCATTTCTTTAAAATGTTAGCATAGTAAGCTGCTCAAGAGAAATTGATTTTTACAGGGTTTAATGTCATACGCCTATGCAGCTCTAAGAAAACTGTTACTACTCAGTCTTTTACTAAATCCTCAGGAATTTTCACATACTCTTGATATACAATCAACTTTTTTTTAAGAGAGGAAGGCAGCATATAGGAAGGGAGAGGAGGAGGAAGCACTTTCTGTTTATTTGTATGTTGGTTTCTGATTTAGTTGTCGGTCCAGTCCCGGGTCTCAGACCCAGGTCACAGGTTTCATGTGGTCTCCGCCCAGCAGCCAGTGTGGCACCCAAGCCACCAGGGTGTCCATACACGAGGTTTTGAAACAGCTGCATGGAAGCCCCTTCCCGTGTATTGTAACCTTGTTGAGTTCTTGAGATCGAGTGACCCTGTGTGCCTCTTGTGTCCCTGTGTGGCCAAAACAGCAGGACCCCTGTGAGGACAGCGCCTCTTCCTGAGCGAGCAGCATGGGTCTCAGCTGAGCCCCTTCTGTCCCCACAGGACTGCCACTGCCTGGGACACAGTGGACCTGAGGTTGGAGCTGAGACGCCCCAGGAGGAACTTCTCAGCCTGGAAATCGAAGGGCAGTGAGCCACCACACAGAGGGGCCCCCGGGGGCTGGAGGAAGGCACGCAGGGCCGTGCTGCTGGCCCCCAGGTCCACCACAGTCTTGGGGAGACAGCTGGCCCCTTTTGGACAACAGACAAGAGAGCTGTCAGGTGTGGGGGGCCCTAACAGAAGTCTGAGTCCAGTGCCATCGGAGACACGGGGCTTAAATCAATAGAGAAAGCTGCGGACGCCCCCCCATAAGGCCTGTGAGTGGGAACTTGACGGGTGGAGGGATTCCCAGAGCAGGAGGGACAGACAGAATTTGTGTTGCAAGAGTCTGAGGAGCCAGGCATGGCTCACAGGACGCAGTGTCAGGAGGCTAGAGTGCCCAGCGCCGCGGAAGGAAGGAGGGCAGTGCTCCTGGAGTGTGAGAGCCTCAGCGCCACACAGACATGGAGGAGGTGGCCATCTGTCCCTTCAGGACCCAGACGTGCCCCAGTCCATCTGCTCATGCAACACAGGCAGGCAGGTGGCAGAAAGGGCCCGGCAACCCCCTGCCGACCCCACTCTGTGGCAGAGCCACACCCGCCTTCTGCGGGGCTGTCCCTGGGGGTGTGACCAGTCTGGCAATGTGGCGTCTGAGGGGACACTGAGCTTGGCCGTGTTGAGAAGCAGAGACAGGAGCTGGGCTCCCCCGAGCTCAGAGGACAGAGGCCATCACACTGGCCAGACATGCCCACTAAAGGGACCCTTTCTCCGAGGGGACCAGACCAGGTCCCTAATTTTAACTTAGAGCAAAATCAGTCCCTATGCTGAGCTGAGCAAACAACAGCCTGGAAGATGCAAACAGCGTGGGCCCCGAGGGGCCTGCCCCGGTGTGCCAGCCCTGCACCAGCAGAGCGCCCAGGCGCAGGAAGCCAGGGCCCCTCCCCAGTGCTCACGCCCCAGCCGGGCAGCCGCGGAAAACAGCCCCCGCTGCATGCTCTCATGCCGCCCCAGCTCCGCACGCGGGTCCTCTTGGTGGTACAGTTTTGCCACCAATTAGCACCGAAATCCAGCTGCTGAGTGTCTTCCTGGGCTGCTGTGCCAGGTGCTGGAGGCATGACAGCAACACATTAGAGCACGAGGTCACAAGCCCCCGATGCTGTGGGGGGCACAGGAGGGTGCCCCATGTGTTTTCCGAAAACCAGCAGGAATTCCACAAAGGGTGCGTCAGGCCAGGGTAGAGGGTACAGAAGTCTGCAGGAGAAAGAAGGTTCTAGAAACCCCAACACTGGCAAAGCTCTCCTCGTCACAGTCCCTAGAGCAAGGGAGGCGGTGCACCCAGCAGGCAACCACCTGGGCTCACACTCTGCTCTCACCCTGGGCAGGAGGCTCTTGGCACTTTGGTTCTGAGGGAAGAGTGGCGACCACAAAGGACATGCTTGTGAGGGAGGGTCGGTCACTCTCGTCAGTGAGACGGGAGGGCCGCTGAGCAGGGCGGGAGCCCAGGCAGGGACAGGTGTGGCTGACAGCACCCGGGCCCTGGGCAGAGGTGAGGCATGAGCCCGGGACACACACAGGGTCACCCGCCCCTGCCCACTAGGTGCAGCCGTGGACGTGGGGGAGGCCGCCGCCCACCCTGCGGGTCCTGCTTGCTGGCACACAGCTGCAGCTGCAGCTGAACCGCAGGTAATTGGGGTCACTGCAACTGTTGCCCCCTGCCCGCCGCAAACCTCAGGGGCGGCTGCTGGCAGGGACCCGGCACAGGGCGTCCTGGCCACACTGGCCGCGCCTCCATCCAGAATGAGCGCACTGATCCCTGCAACCCCCACAGGCTCCCAACAAGACACGGGTTTAGAGGTTCCCCTGTGCTGGCCAGCCCCACCCTCAGCACGAGTGTGCACACACACACTCGCTCACACTCACACCCACACACATGCACAAACACTCGCTCATCCCTGGAAGCACCAATGTCCACATCAGGCCTCCATGGCCCAGGCCAGCCCCTCACCTGGCAGCAGGGGGCTGCTTGTAGGGGCTGGTCTGGTGCCGCAGAGAAATAACCCGAGCAGGCGCGCCCTGCTACACAGTCACCATCTCTTCCTGGCTCACCGGTCACTCTTTCCACCTCTGACCCCGGGGTCTCACCCTCCACCCATGCCCACCCCTCACCCACCAAAGGCACACTGAGCTCGCCGGGGCAGAACCCCTGGAGCGGGCATCCGCCCTCCTCTGCTGCCTGCCGCTACTCTCTCCCGAGCCCTCCCCGCCCCGGGCCCACGACTCCCCTGTCTGGGCAGCACTAACCGCCCCTTCAAGCAGACCAACAGTCGGAGGTCTGTGCGGGCTGGAGGGCAGCCGCTTGAGGGTCCAGCTGCTCCAGGCGGCACCACCTGCGCCACAGCCCCCGCTGGCCATCCTCCTGCCAGCGCCTCACAGGCCAGACACACGCCTGTGCGTGTGCCCTTCAGGGGCCCCAGGACACCTCAGACTTGTTGCTCCAGCAGCCAGAACGAGCCGCCCTGACACTTTCAGGCTTTCAGGCAGCAACTCGGCACCCTGACGGAGTAGCCCTCAGGGCCACCGCCTCCGGCCGAGAGCACACCCCGCATCCATTCCTAGGCCCCTTGTTCAAGTCTGGGGCCGGGAGAACCACCAAGATGAACGACTAGATTAAACCAAGTGCTTCTTCCGGCTGTCAGGCAGCTCGTCTGCGGTCAAGGCTCACAGGTGCTCGAGTGACCAGAGATGGGTCTCTGCAGCAGACGCCTGCGCAGTTCGGTCAGGGCTGGGAGAACCAGCGCACCCAGAGGCCGTCCGCAGGGGCATGTGTGTCTGAGTGAAGCTCCAGGGGAGGCCAGGTCAGGGCCCTTGGGGGTAGGACCATCACTACCAAGTACAGGCCCAGGTTAGGGTCAGTGCGGCTCCTGAGCGGTGTGGACAGGAGGGTGGAGCATGTGCAGTTCGTGTGCAGCCAGCTGTGGAGCCAGTGAGCCGCCCAGCAAAGCAGCACAGCCCGGAGCTCGAGCCAGGCTCGTGTGCCCTGAGGACTCCTGCCATCAGGGACACCTCCTTGGCTAGGGAGGCAGGGAGCACCCCACACCACACACGCCCACCCCTGATGCCGGCCCAGGCCCCGCAGTCCCTGCGCACAGACACCCTGGAATCCCCCGACATGTGCACCGGAGCCCAGGTGAGGCAGCTGAGGCCACAGCCTCCCAGCACCAAGGCAACCTCCTCAGGATAAGTATTTATTATTCATAGTCATCAGCATCTTCATTAATTATTCATATGATCCTTAATTATTATCCTTAACAATAAGAGCAGTAAATAGCAGAAAAGTCCTTGAGGTGCCTAAGGCCCAGGGCCGGTGCCTCGGGCAGTTAGACCAGCTAATGCCCCCAGGGCAGTGGAGGGACCACAGACCCACTCACTGCCCGGCCCTGCCCGGCCCTCCCACTGCGCCCAGGGGACGGCAGGAGATGGTCCGCAGGGCTGGGGAGGGGCTGTGCCTTCATGCTTCTCTCCCCTTGCTCGGCCAGAGCCTCCTGGGCAGGGCCTGGGGAGGGCCCGGCAGTACGCCGAACCCGGCTGAGCCACGTGTCCAGGCTGGGCAGCCCCACTAACTGCCCGGGTCCGAGCCGTGTCTGTGCAGGGGCTGGGAGGTGAGGGCCCCCAGCTGGCCCGGCAGGGAGAGGCGTCGAGTCGGGCCATCTTGGGGGAGCTCTGGGGCCCCCGGGGGGAGCTCTTCACACACCATGAACTGGGAAACCTGCAGAGAACACAAGGTGTCAGCGGGCAAGGAGCCCGTGGGAAGGGGCGGACAGGTAACCTCAGGGGAATCCAGGTGACAGAGGACAGACAGGGCTGGAGGGGACAAGAAGGACAAGACAGATGGAGTTGGACTGAGACCCCAAATGGTAGGCTGTGAGGTTGGAAGTGGGGACTAGAGTGGCAGGGGGTGAGGAGACACTGGGAAAGCGGGGCTGCCCTGACATAGAACTCAGGGCCAAGGCCAGAGCCACTTCCTTTCCCAAGGAGCATGGCAGCTGGGTCCAAACTCAGCCCTGAACAGGGACAGAAGAGAAACAGATTCCTTCCTCCCATCTAGAGAGAACTGGGGACCTAGAGACAGAGGCAGGATGGCTTCCAGGCCTCTGAACCCGGGGCCGGTGCCAGGGGGACGGGGCGGGGCGCAGGCCGGGGAGGCTGACTGGGCCTGCTGTCTGCAAACGGAGCTGGCAGCAGATGGGGGCGCAGTCCCAGGGAAGGGGGAGCGGATCTTGGACGGCCTCTGGGCCAGAAGAGCCCCCTTGCTGGGGCACAGACACAGCCGCCCTATCAACAGACTAGGGACTCGGGTGTCCACTCAGAAGACAGCAGCCCCAAGGCATCTCCAGCAACAAAGGAGAGCGGCCGGCCAGGAAGCACGTCCCAGGGCTTAGCCACAGCCACACGGCAAGCCCACTAGCACTGAGAGCCATGGCTAGCTGGAAGTCAGACCAGGGGTCTGACCAGGGGCCAGTCACAGCAGGGACCTGAGACCCTGTCCCCAGGGCACTCCAGCATGCAGAAGCCACAGCAGGCCATGTGGATGACACAGGGGCCAGGCAGGAGTCGCTGGGGGCCCACAGCCTGCTGCTGGCTGGGGACGCGGGCCCAGGCAGTCCTGCCTGGCGGGAAGCTCCTGAAGCTGCCATCCTCTGTGCCCAGAGCACAGCGGCCCGTGGGCAGGAGGGCAGCAGGAGGCTGGGCCCAGGGCCATCAGGACTGGCAGCGGAGCAGAAGGGGCAGGGCTGGGGTGCCCTGTGTGGGGAGGAGGCACGTACCTGAGAAAGCGAGTCCAGAGTGAGGGTGGGGAGGGGGCTGCCAGGCAGCAGCGGGGAGGTGGAGGCAGGGCCAGGCCCTGGGGTGGTGACCGCGCTGTAGGCGGGTGGGCCCAGCGCCATCTGCCTCTGTAGCAGCTGCAGGACTGTGGCCATGTCTGCGCTCAGCCGGGTCTCCAACCTGGGTGAGGAGGAAGATGCTCTGGGTCTCGGGGAAATGGCGACCCCCGTAACTAACTCAGGGACCACCCGTTGGGCAGGCCAGCTGGTCAACTCGGCTCGACTCTGAGTGGAAGGAAAGGGTCAAGTCGCCAGACACACGGGCAGTCCTAGACGGAGCAGACACGCTCCCTTCACCCGACAATACTGCCAGAAAGTCACAAGTCTCTGCCCCACTAAGATGACCACCCCCCTGCACACACAGCCAGGCCCCTCACCTGTTGAGTTGCCTCTGGAGGGCATCCAGCCTGCTCTCCAGGTCACCCCGGGGCCGCCTGCTGGGGCTGGCTATGGGGATATTGAGGAGGCTGGGGGCGGGGCAGCGACGCAGCTCCTGATACTGACGTCCCCGACTGTCACCCCAGAAGCTGAAAATGTTAGACACTCCAGAGAAGGCGCCTGCAGCCAGAGAGTTGCACTGAAGCCACAGGACAGGTGGCTTGCCCACCCGCCACCCAGCGGCCAGCCTACCTGACAGCGGGTTACAGGTGTCACTGCCCTTCTCGCCATCTTCCGTCAGGGGCTCCCCACCAAGCGGATCTCCGGGTGGCCTGGGGCTGGAGAAGGGCACCAGGCGGAGGGGACTGGAGCCGTGGCCTGGGCCCTCGTCCTCACTGCTCTCAGGGCTGGAGGGGCCGCTGGACGGGCTGTCCCCCCACGGTCCCCCGGGCCGGCCCCGGCTACTGGGCCCTGCCCCCGCTCGGCCTGGCCCCAAGGCAGACACCTCCCCTGGCTGCTCCGTGTCTGTGGGAGACAGAGAAGGGCCTCACAGCGGGAGGTGGCACGGACGGAGCGGGCGGGTGGCGGTCACAGGGCAGGCCTGGAAAGGGCAAGGCAGGACGCCCTGGGTGCCCAATAGTCTGTACTGTCTGCGCCCCCAAACTGACCGAGAAGTCCAAGGAGTGGGCCAGGTGGCCTGCTACGGCTGGTTGCCCAAATACAGACAGGGCCACTGCCGGGTGGGGCTCCTGACCCCTGGCCCGGGCCCCCACACCCTCCTGTTTCCTTCTCTTGTCCCCTCAGCAGTTCTAGCCAGCGCCCACCAGGACACCAGCCTAAGAGAACCAAAGCAGCTTAGGCAAGACCCTTCCCTGGAGGGCAGAAGAGGCTTCCTGGAGGTGACGATTTAAGCGTGCTTGGAAGGATGAGCAGCACTTGACCTACTTGAAGTGGACAACACTGAGGGTGCGGCAGGAATGCGGAGCCAAGGGGAGCACAGACCTGCTGGTGAAGCACCTCCTCCCGACTTGATCTCGCTCACCCTCTGCCCAACCCCCTCGGGAACCGCAGCCCCTTGCCCAACCTGCCTCATCTAGACCCTGCCCTCTTCTCCCCACTTCACGTGGAGACCCTCCCCATCCCAACTCGCCTTGACCTTGCCTCCTCCCCTCCTCACAAGTACACCCCTACCACACCCCGCCTGCAGGGACTCCCCACCCTCACGCCTCACCCTTGTCCGAGCGCCGACGGAAGGACAGCTTGCGCCTGCGCTGCCGGCTGAAGCCGCCCTCGAGCTCCGCGCTGCCGGGAGAGCCCGGGATCATGTTGGTCTGGAATCCAGAGTGGTGTCAGCGCTTCGGCGCCCAGCCCCGGGGTCAGGCCCCAACGGAGAGGGCAGGCAGCTGGGAAAGCGCTCCCCGAATGCGACCCCCGCCCCAACTCGGGCTGAGTCTGGGCTCTCAGCTAGAGACCACACAGCGAAGGGGACAAGCGCGCACGGCCCACTCACATCGCGCAGATTGAAGGTGATCTCCAGGCTGGACCAGAAGTGGTCGGAGAACTCCGGGTACATGTCCAGCACCTCCAGCAGGTCGTCCCGGTGGATCTTGTGCAGGTCACAGTAGGTGAGGGCCCGCACATCCCCGTTGGACTTGCCGGGCCGCGCATACAGGTTCAGAGGCTCTCCGAAGATGTCGTTCTTCCCTGAGGCAGGAGGCGAGAGGAGTGGGGCTGAGCCCAGGCTGCAGGCACCCGGGGCGCCTACCCCCGCCACGGTGGAGGCATCCGTGACTCCAGGTCCCCTCAGCTCCCAAAGGCAGGACAAGTGCAGTGTGGCCAGCAGTGGCCAGGGCCAAAGCGCCAGGAGCTGTGGCTCTCAGTGCCTCCAGCAACTGGAACCTGCCAGCTGCCAGCCTGGGCGCCCCGCTGTGCCCATGGCCCTGGCCTCTTTGGTTTCTAACTCCACCCAAGCCCATGTCCCAACAGCCTCATAGTAAAGTTCCTCCAGCTGTAGTCATTACACAGCGGTGAGCCTCCACCAGCGTTGAGTGAAAGAAAGTAGGAGGGCACAGCTTAGCACAGCAGGAAGCTTCCCACAGACTTCCGCCAAGGGTTGTGTCAGGAAAGGGGTTTTGGTTGTGTTTGCGGGTGTTCGTGGAGTTTGTACTGAACTGAGAAATAAGCACACTGAGTGGTTAACACACCTGCTCTCAGGTGCGCAGGGCCCAGGGGAGCACAGGCTAAGGGCAGGGGGCCCCCTGGCCAGACACACCTGCCCACGTGTACAGGTGGGCAGAAAGGCAGGAAGGGCTGGAGGGGAGCCAGGCAGAATCCCTTCACTTGGGAAGCAGGAGGGCCCGCGGCGTGGCTGTATGTCCGAGACTGCAGGGCCCTTAGGAAGCGTCCTCAGTGAAATCAGAGGCCTCACCTCCTCCACCCACCTGGGAGCATCTGCTTTGGTCCTGCTTTAGGGAGGCAGGAGTGTCGCTGCCTGTGGGAGATCCCAAGGGAAGCAGAATGTGGAACCCAGAAACTGTCAGCAGCCCACCCTGTGGGGTTCCTCTCGCTGCTCCCCCAAGAGCCTGAGCTAGGGTAAATGCGAAGCGCTGAGGTCCCTGCGTGCAGTCTCAGGGCCCCACGTACCCAGGATGGCCACAACGACATCGCCCCGCAGGATCTCAATGGAGCCCCGGGAGATGAAGTAGAGGGCGGTGAGCAGGTCGCCAGCATGCACCAGCGTGTCTCCTGGTGGCGCATGTGTGGTCTTGAACTTCATGGCCAGGGCCCGCAGGCAGCCCTTGGTGGCCCCTCGGAAGGGCTTGCAGTGCTGCAGCAGCGAGCGGTTCAGGTGCAGGCAGATGTCAGCTTGCAGGCACTCGGGGAAGCCCTTCAGCACCTGGGGGTGTTTGGCCGGCTCAGCTCAGCTCTGGGGACCCCGCCCCACTCCTCACTCTGAGATCCTGGGAGGAGCATCAGGGCCGGTGTAGGAGAAGGAGCCGGCACCCTGCCCAGCCCCACCTTCTAGTTGTGCCCGCTTGGGGATCACACCTCACTGCACTAGACCCGCCTCTTCTTATTTGGAAGGGAGCGCCCCAGTGCCACCTGGGTTCTTTCAGGGGAGACACGTCAGCTATAGGACGTGCCCGATTAGCGCCTGCTCCAGAGAGACAGTGCTCCCGGAAAGTGAGCGCCCAGCCAGAGGAGGGTCACCCACCTCTCGGCATCCTGCTGACACCACCTCTGACCTGCTGAGCAGGGCGCTCGCTGGTGGGCTGAGATGTGCTCCCACCCCAGGACCTCCACCACCTCCCAGCTCCCTGGCCCCAGCAGCGCACGGCCGCGGGCCTCACCGCGTTCATGTCGATGCCGTTGGTGTAGGACCAGGCGTGCTGGAAGTACTCCTCCAGGCGCTGGCGCAGCGGGTTGGGGATCTGGTGGAAGCGGATGAACTCGCGCACCCGCAGCATCTGCGTGTGGTAGCGCGCGGTGCCCGAGTACAGCCGCTGGATGATGGCCGACACGTTGCCGAAGATGCTGGCGTACATGAGGGCTGGGGGCGGGAGAGGGGGCTGTCAGCCTCTGAGGGGCCCCAGCGCCCGCATGTGTCTCCATGGAAACATACGGGCTGCGCACAAGACAGAGTTCCGAAGCCCTGTGCCCAGGCCCTTCCACCCTGTGGTCCCAGACCGCCGCAAAGGTGGAGTTTCTAGGTCCCCGGCCCCTCCCGCGGCCTCTCTCCTCCACCTGGGGCTCTGCCAGCCCCGGGGCCGCAGTTTCCCTGCCCCTCCGCCCCAGGGGCACACTCACAGCCGATGAGCATGACGCAGATGGAGAAGATCTTCTCCGAGTTGGTGTTGGGGGAGACATTCCCAAAGCCCACGCTGGTGAGGCTGCTGAAGGTGAAGTAGAGGGCCGTGACGTACTTGTCCTTGATGGAGGGGCCGCCCAGGCCGCTGCTGTTGTAGGGCTTGCCGATCTGGTCGCCCAGGTTGTGCAGCCAGCCGATGCGGGAGTCCATGTGCGGCTGCTCCATGTTGCCGATGGCGTACCAGATGCAGGCCAGCCAGTGCGCGATCAGCGCGAAGGTGCACATGAGCAGGAAGAGCACGGCCGCCCCGTACTCCGAGTAGCGGTCCAGCTTCCGCGCCACCCGCACCAGCCGCAGCAGCCGCGCCGTCTTCAGCAGCCCGATCAGCTGGGGGCGGGGGACAGGGGGACAGTCAACGCGAGGCGCCCAAGCGTGGGCGACGCTGCAGCCCTCAGGGCGTCTGAGTCCCGAAGGCCTGCTGGGGAACCTCCTCTTAATGACAGACCCACACGCACACCGGGCCTGGCTCCACGCAGACCCTTCACCTGGGTGCCAACTTTGTCACCACGAAGCCGTGGTCCTCTCGGGAGAATAAGGCAGCGGGGGCTCCAAAAGACAAAATGCCACCCCGAGGTGCCTGGTCAGAGCCCTCACTAGCTTCCAGGGCACCATCGTGCAAATTAGAAGACAGTGGCTTGTCTCAAGGGGCCGCTGGAGAGAGGCACCCTGCGGGGGTGCTGCCTGGCAAGGGGCTCACAGAGGGGAGCAGGCAAGGGTCAGGGGGCCCCTGCCTCCCTGCCAACCCACCTCCTCGGAGCCAGAGCCAAAGATGAGCAGGTCGAAGGGGATGGCGGCCACCATGTCGATGAGGAACCAGCCCTTGAAGTAGTGCACAGCGATGCGGCCGGGGTGGCTGACCACCTCCTCGTTGGCGTTGACATAGGTGGTGCGGAAGTTGATGAGGATGTCCACGATGAACATGATGTCCACGAGGAGGTCCACCACGGCCAGCGGCTGGCAGGCATAGCCACAGTCAGGGGCCGCGGGGCCCTCCTCCGTCTCCTTCAGCAGGAAGGCGGCCGAGTAGGGCGTGAAGACGGCCGTGTAGATGACCAGCAGCAGGATGAGCCAGTCCCACACGGCCTTGAAGGGGCTGTAGTGCAGGAGTGTCCAGCGGTGGATGCGCGGCGCCTGCAGCTTGTACTCGGGCAGCACGTCCGCGCCCAGCGACAGGACCTGCGGGGGGCATGGTGTCCTCACTGCTGGGGCAGGGAGGACAGGCTCGGGGACTCTGGGGGGGGGGCCTCCCCGTGGAGACCCCAGGGAAGAACAGAGCAAGGGGTGCCCACCCCCAGCCAGGTGGCCACAGACGCAGCCCGCCCTGGATGGGCACACGGGCCCCACATGCCACAGGCCATCAGCCGGCATCTGAGCCGCCGGCACTGTGAAGCGACGCCCAGAAGGGCCTCCTCCCCCAGCAGTGCAGGCCCACCTATGGGTGATCCACCATGCAGCTTTCCACAGCCCACCACACACAGGCACATACCACACACACGCCACACACACACATCCCTACACCCCACACACACCCCATCCACATCAATACTCCATACACACCCCATACACGCCCCATACACGCCCCATACAATACACCATCTACGCGTCTCATAGACACACCATACAAACTATACACACACACGCCCCATGAACACACCACAGGTGTCGTTCACATTTTATACACACACTGCGCACTGTGGGCTCAGTCCCAAAAGCATCACAGGGCTGTGGTTCCAGGCATAGCCTCAGAAGCCCACATGTAAGATGGTTCTAGGCACTGACGGACCGCTACTCCCGCTGCTGGATGGCCTGACCAGAGGTCCCTTCGTGCCACCGACTGGAGGGACCCCTGCCTAGACTAAGCCCTGGTGGGCAGAGACCAAGACGAGCCCACCCTGCCCCCAGGCCCACCCTGCCCCCAGGCCCAGCCAGCCCTCATCCCCACACCTCCTCTCCTACAAAAGCACATATAAGACCCAATCCAGCCAGAGACGTGTCCCCAGGGACACAGAGGGCCATGCCCGCAGGCACAGGCTGAGGTGGTCACAGACAACCCCGCACAGCTAACAGCTACCACATGACCTGCCCTGCACGAGACTGGAGAGAGAGAGAGACACACCACTCTGTCCCCTCAAACCAAGCCAAAACAAGCAGAGGCCAGCTTTCCCAGGCTGTCCCAGGAGCCTGTCTGTCCCCTGTGGCCACCCCGCCACAGAGCTCTCTCAGGCATGTAACACAGCCCGAGTCTCTCCTCCCACGCCCCACACCCCCACACCCGGGCCTGCCCTCCCTGGACAGCGGGACCTGAGGGAGACCCTCACTGAGACCCACTGCTCTCAGCCTCACATAGACTGGGGATCCGGGACCCATGACACCAGACAGACAGGAGAACGACTCCTTGGAGGAGGCAACTGGAAGTTACAAACAGACGTAGTTGGGGGTCTGGTCACCCTGGGGTGGACCTGGGGCTCCGGAGGCAGTTAATGGGCGGAGGCGCAGCAGGAGCCTGGGCAGAGGAGGGGGCTTAGGGCCCCGCTCTGCGCTGCCGTCAGCCCTCACTGCTGGCTGCAGAGGCCTTGGGAGTCAACTTGAGATTTAAAAACTGGGACTAGTCAGGGCCTCCAGACATGGGGGCAGAAGGGAACTGCCCCTGGCTGGGGCTCTTCCCCCTGCCTGAGAGGACAGCCACCTGGGGTCTGTGCTGGACCACATCTGAAGGCCATGACCCACCCCCAGTCTGTCCAGAGCTGGGCCCACAGCACCCCGGTGTGCGCCAAGGCAGCGAGAGCTCAGGTGCACTGTGGGGTGGAGGAGGGGATGCTCACACCCACCCCTAGCCCCCTCACCTCCCCCAGGGCCCTCACCCCAGTGTGCTCCAGGCTCGGACACAGCGCCTGTGGACAGCAAGGTAGCTCCCCGGAGGTGCCACAGTCACCAGCACCGGAGGCTACCCTGAAGAGGCAGCCAGGTGCCCCCACCCACCTCGTGGCCTCTGACCCCGACCCTCCATGTCTGGACCCTGAAGGCAGCCCAAAGTCCCTTGCTCCCCCAGGGTCTCCCCTCAGCAGAGTGCTGAGCAGTGGAGTCCCACCTCCAAGCCAAGGTAGGAGTGGGAGCCTGGGCCTCCTCACTACCCTGTCCCCCACCATCCATCCCCTGGGCATCCATCTCACTCCTCTTCCCCTCCTCCCTGTGCATTTTGACCTAGAAGACTGGGCCACGGGAGCAAGGAGTCCAGGCAAGAGAAACACTGTCCGCCCAGGCCCAGTGGCCCGGAGCAGAGTGCCTGCAGGCTCCCTAGTCCCCAAACTATCTGACTTCTCAGAAGCCCCTTCCAAGCCTGGAGCCAGCACCCTGGGGGCTGCATGAGACCTGCCGTCTGGTCTCAGTGCCCAGCCCTGGAAGAGAGGGGGAGAGACAGGGTCACCTACCTCCTGGGCCACCAGGCTGGAGATACGCACAGCCCGCCTCACCCGGCCTTTCTGGGCCCTGGGCTGTAGAGTCCCTGTCCCGCTCGCCTTCCCTGCAGGGGCTGCCATGGAGGACGTGGTGACCCCCAGCCTGCCTGCCCTGGGGCTGGAGGCCAGGGCCAGTGCCTCCCCTGCACCCCAACAGCAGACCCAGCCCAGGCTGTGCCCCAGAGGCTGGCAGCCTGACTCCCAGGACAGTCTCTGGCATGAAGCCAGGGTGGCTGGGGCTGGACCCGGGGCTGGGGTCACCCTGGCAGTGAGCATGGACTGCAGCCCACCTGGCTCAGGCTGCCCAGGGCCCCTGGGTGCGGGCCCTGCTGCCAGGGTGCCGCACTCTCCCGCTGCCAGCCCAGCAGCGGCACCGCAGAACGAACCTCAGCTCCTCCAGCCGGCCCCTCCTCCCGGGTCCCCACCCCCCCCCCCCACCGGGCCCCCCCCGCCCGCACACCCTGCTGGCCAGCGGGCCCCCCCCCCTCCCCCCCGGCAGATGGCCGCTCAGGGCTCCTGCTGCAGCCGTTCCTGCAGCCAGAGCCCCTCCTCCTCCCGGCAGCCCCATCTGTCTCCGCAGATTAATGGTCTCCCCGACACTCCCGCCCTGCCGGTCCAGTGCCCAGCCAGCCAGAGGCAGACGGACACCCAGAGATGGAGCGAGTGCCCGGTGGCCGACAGAGCCAGGAGCAAACGCACACACCGACGCACACGCACACGCACAGACCACACCGCCACAGGCACACGCTGGAGCAGAGCACACACCAGCTCCAGGTGGGAACCAGAGCCAGTCAGGGGGGAGGTCAGAGGGCTAGGCAGCCAGATATGGGGACTGGGGAGAGGGGGAACATTCTGGAGTCAAGGCCAAAGGGCTGGAGACCTGGCAGGAGCCCAGAGAGCAGAGGCAGCGGGAGCAGGGCCAGGAGGAGGGCCGCCTGGATGGCGAGCCAGCAGGGCAGCTCACTGTGGAGGGACTGGCGTGTGGACTGAGGCCTGAGGGAGAGGCGCCCCCAGTCACAGCAGAGATTCTCAACTTGTGGTCCTCCCTGTCCCAAGGCCAGGATGTGAAAAGGGGGCTGGCAAGGACTGGGCAGTGGGCGCTGCAGGCCAGCTTGTTCCCAGGAGCGGCAGGAGACCAGGCTGGCCCTGCAAGGCTGACAGTCCTCACTGGCCCAGGATTCAGCAACTTGCTGCCTCCATATCTGGGCACCTCCAGGCCATCCTGGCCACTCCAGGGGCCCCCACCCTCCGCCTGGCTTATCCCCTTGATCTAGAAGTTTCAGGACCCCTGCCCTTGACCTCTATGCTACTTCTAATTGAGGCCTCCTGTTGGCTTGCCCCCAGTTCTCCCCTCAGCCCCCCTCCATGAGCAGGCCCTGGCTGACCCCCATGGTCAGCCCACTCTAACCCTCAGTGCCCCTCAACCTGTCCTCTGCCCTGCCCAGTCCAAGGTCACTCCCACCGTCTCCCTTTCTCCAGGACCACTCAAACACCTGTGTCACCCCGGCTGGGCACCCACACTGCAGCCAGCCGGTCTGCCCTCCCACAAGAGGCCCTCACCAACGGGACCCCCACTGACCACAGCCTACGCCCACCCCCGTCCAAGCTCCTCCGAAGTGAGGAGAAAGCCCGGAGCTGGGTCCCTACCTGGGTGACCTTCTCAGTGACATTGTGGGTCCGTTCCTTTATCTTGGGCGCTATGATCTCCCGGTCACTGGTGGGTGAAGCCAGGAAGGGGTCACCCTTGAGGTCCACAAAGTTGAGGGTGATTTGGGGAATCTTGCTAATGGTGCGGTAGCGCACGAGGTCCGAATCTGACGTGGAGTTGAGCAGGCCACTGCGCAAGGGGTGCATGGCCCCTGGGGTGGAGGGAGAGCGGGGTCAGGGCAGTCAGCAGGGGCCAAAGGGCAGTCAGGGTAACAAAGTAGCGCTGAGGGGGAGACCAGGTCCTGCAGGAACCCGGCCACAGGCACAGTGAATTGGCGAGGCCAGCTCAGGAGCCAGGGAGTCATTGAGGCCAGAACTGCCCACTTGCAGGAAGCAGCCAGGAGGCCGCTGGGAGATGACAGAGGTGGAGGACTGGTCTGTCTGCTCATGGAGCACTGGGACCCTGCCAGTGGACAGGGTGGTGGCAGGAACCCAGCTGCCTCTCCTGCCCTTCCTTTTCACGGGGGCATCCCTGCTGTCGGCGAGGTCCCAGGAGTATTAGCTCCGTGGCCCCGAAGGCTCTGCACATGGAAGACGGTAATGGGATGAATGGACTTTTAATGGCCATTTAATGGGATTAAATAAGTGCTTAATGGGATTTCCATCTCCCAGGGACCGGACTGAGCCCGCGTTGAGGTCCTGGAATGGGGCAGGCCAGGCGCTGGGGAAGCGCGACGGTGCGATTACTGCAGGGGTCGCGCTCACCGGTGCTGGCATGGCGCGGCGGAGGGGGCAGCGCCCCTGCGCGCATGGCCTCGATGTCGTCTGCCGAGGAGGCGCGGCGCACGCTAGCGCAGCTCTCTCGGGAGCGTGTCCGGGCCAGGCTGCAGCTGGAGCCCGAGGCGTCGGGGTTGAGGCTGTGCGTCCGGGGCGACGGATGTGGGCCAGGCATGCAGGCCGGCGGCGAACGGGGACCCACGAGCGCGCGCCGCTCCTCTGCCGGCCCAAGTCCCTCCACGTGGTTGTCCATGGCCGCCACCTCATCCAGGGCCAGCGAGTCGCTGCTGGGCGCCGCGGGCGTCAGGTCCACGTCCACCACCACAGCCCCCGAGCTGCCGGACCTGCCTGCACCGCCGGGCCGCGCGGTCGAGTCCCGGGCCGTGAGCGCCAGTAGCGCTGGCAGCTTCAGGCGGAAGGTCTTGGCACGGCCTGAGGGAAGGGGAGGTGCAGGCTGTGTGGACATGGCCCCAAACACCCAGGAAAGGAAGGGGCAGAGGTGGGAGCCAGGACAGCCCACATCCCTGCACCCCCACCCCTGCTGCCCAGAATGAGTCTCAAAAAATTTTAGAAATTCCTGCCAGGATTTTCTGACCAGTTCACAAACTACCGTCCCTGCTGTGCTGGGGGGCTTCACCTCCCCACTGCAGACGGAGAAAAGGCAGGCCTGGTGAGTCCTGGGACTCGGGGGAGGGTCCCGCAGTAAAAGGCAGGGGCATCCTTAGGGGACAGGGACGCCCCCCGATGGCCTTGCAGGAGGCCCCTGTCATAGGGCAGCACTTTAGGGCTTCAGAAACCATACCTCTAAGGACAAATACAAATTCACCCACAAAAAGCCATCACGAGGGGTGCAGCTCTCAGCCTTTTGAGTTACTGGGCATGGAGAGGCCTGGGGGTGCAAGGCCCTCAAATCCTCTTCTCAATTAGCAAGGCCACAGTCCAGGAAGGACAGGAGCAGAAAGGCCACCCACAGCAGAGCCCACAAGAGATGGGGCGTCTGCTCTGGGAAAGGGGAGGCCCCTCCTGCAGCAGGTGAGGGGAAGGGCCGGGCCCAGGGAGGCAGTGGTGGGAAGCCAGGCAGGTGAGGTTAGGAATCCAGGTGCCATCCCCCACAGGACCTGTGGACCTGATCTCAATCTGTCACTCTTCCTTCCATCCCTCCTGCCATCCAGGTCCTACGTCCTCTCTCCAGCCTCTGAAGGAGCCTCACACGCCTGCCTTCCTGCAGAGCACTGGCTTTGGGTGCCTCCAGGCTCCAGAGAAGGGAGACCATGTGTCCCAGAGCCAGCCCCGGAGCACAACTGCCCTTACCTGGGGCCAGCCAGCTGGTGGGGGGTCCTCGGTGGTTGGTGTCCCGGGCGGGGGACCCCCCCAGGTCCTTCTCCATCACCACCTCAAAGTTGAGTATGAACATGATGACAGCCCCGTCCTCGTTCTTCACAGGCACCACGTCCACCAGGCACAGGAAGCAGCTCCCTGCGGCGTAGTGGAGGACACAGCTGTGGTATCAGGGTCCATCACGGGCAGAGCAGAGGGCCGGCTGGAAGGCACCCCAACTTGCAGGGTGCTCCACCACCAGCTCCCCTACAGCATGTCCTCCCCCGCCCTCCTGCACGCCAGGCAGTCTCTCCTGCGACCTGGCCAGCGTGGCTCCAGCCCACCTGCTTTCTCTACCCCTCACACTGGCTTCCAACCCAGTCTTCCCATCTTTACACCCCAGTGTCCCTCTCCCCTCAAGTGATCTTTATCCCCTCATAGGCAGGGCAGCCTAGTGCTTCACCCTCAGACTTTGGCCCAGGATCTCTGGGTTCACATCCCAACTCTGCTGCTTTAATCATTCAAGGTAAGTTATTTAAACTTGGTATGCCCTGGTGGCCTAGAGGTTTAATGCACAGGCGTAGTCCACATACATCCCAAGTCCCAGATTCAAGACCTGGGGCTGGGGGTGTGCGGGGCCGGGGGACACGACCAAGATGAACAAAAAAATTAAATAGTGCTTCTTCCTCCTCACTCCTGTCTTCTCACCTTCATCCCTGCCTACACCTTTCAAAAACAAAAAAATTTAACCTCCCTGGTCCCTATTTCCATCTATAAAATGGGGGCTAATAAGAACTCTTTTCTTATTGACTGTAAAGATTCAGGAAGTACCCAGGATGGTGCTGGCACTGAGGAGTGATGACAGCCACACTCCCTTTTCCACAACTTCCCTTTTCTCCTTTCCACTTACCCCCAGTCACCCCGGTATCGAAGAGATTTTCAAGAGAGGGCACATTCACATACTTTTATTACAGTGCAGTCGCCATTGTTCTATTTCATTATTAGTTACTGTTAAGTTCTCAGTGTACCCATCTGTAAGTGAGACTATCGCAGGGGGCGTGTCTGTGGCTCAGGCGGCTGACACTGAGCGTGCAAACCACACAAAGCCCAAGGACGTGGGTTTGAGACCTGAGGCCAGAGTGAAAAACCAAAATTAACTAATTAAATAAACATGCCTCTTCCTCCTCTTCCTTCCTTCCTTAAATGTTTCTTCCCTCTCTCCCTGCCTTCCTTCCTCTCTTTAAAAACACTAAGAAAACTTTACTGTGGGTTTGTTTACATAGGGAAAATGGCGGACACCTGGTTTGGAGTGATCTTGGGTTGCAGGCATGCACTAGGCCATGGACTGTCCCGGGGATCAGGGAGGACTCCTATCCTTCATCCCTGTCTTTGTTCTCCCTATGTCAGCCCCCCACTAATGTGTAGTGCTGGTCCCCAGTCAGATGAGCTCGGAAGTAGAGATCAAGCATCTCCAAACCTGCACGGCAGTTACAGCCTCTGTCTGTATTAGAAAGAGAAAATGGATCCTCCCCAGGCTCGAGAGGCTCCGCTTCTAGTTTCAGCTGTCTCTCCTGGTCTCTGTCCTTGACTGTTTCCCCTCCCCATCTTCTCCAGTTACCAGAGCCCCTCAACCAGGTAAAGACCCTCCCCTTGACCAAATGCAGCTCAGCCTGTGCTGCCCTGCCCCCTCCTCTACCCCATCCCACAGGTGCCCTCCCAGGCGCCCTCACCCAGTTCACACCAGCCCGCACCCGCAGGCAGTCCTTGAAGAGACAAGGCTCCTTCACACCCCGTTCCTCCTTCCCTCCGGACCCTGTGGCCAGGCACATCCTATCTCCTCTCCCGAGACACAGACGTCCCCCCTTCACCGCTCCCCACCCTCCCGCTCATCTGTCTTCTCTGACTCAGGGCCCTATCTCCCCAGCGCCTGCGTCCCCTCTGAAGGCCGAGCGCCTTTGCAACAATGCATGCTGGGAGCAGGCTCTGCCCACTGAGGGGTGGCGGAGGGGTCAAGGCTGGGGGGCAGGGTCATGTGGACAGTATGGCCTGCTCTCTCCCCAGTCATCCAGCCCCTCAAGTCAGCCCTTCCTCCTCCCTTCTCTGCATCCCACGGCCTCGCTGGGCTGCGCCCACCCCTGACCCCAGCCAGCAGCAAGTTGAGCCAGGGAGAGACAGCAACCTGGATGGACAGCTGGCAGTGGGGCCTGCGGGCTGAGCCCTGGGGAGAAGGACCCCACCTCAGCATCTGCCTGAGCAGGCTGGGGGCAAAGGGCTTGCTCCTGGGAGACACCGGCCACGCTGAGCACAGATGGAGGGGACAGAGGGCAGATCCGCGAGCCTAAGAGCAGTGGGATTCCTCTGGGAGGCAGATCTCCGAAACCAACTAGAACAGGGAGGCACTGGGACTGGGGGCTGGCCAGGAATTTTCTCTCCTACCCAAAGCCTTCCACATTACTGCCTTCCTAGCCCTCCGGGCTCGACCCTCTGGGCTTGACCAGCATGCCCTGAGCTGGGGGCTCTGTCTGGGTCTCCCTCCAGCAGCCGCTCCTGCCTGCTGACCTCCGGCCTCCCGCATGGCCCGGCTGGACTACAGCTGTGGAGCGGGAGCTGCAGGGGGCCGGGCCCAGCTGGAGACCGCTGGCACCCAGGCAGTCCGCCTCGCGTTCATGCCCTAATATGGCGATGGCCGGCCAGGCCTGAGCAGGGACTAGCCCTGGTTGGACTAGAAAGGCCACAGACGAGGAAACCTGAGCCCTGGAGAACGCCACCCCGCTCTGGGACCCCAGTGGCTCTCATTCCTCACCTGGAGCCTCATCTCACTGGAAGTCTAAGGTCTGGAGGCCAGACAGCCCCACATTTCAGGATGGCCAAGGGTTCTGAACTGGAGGCCTCAGCACCCACCCCACCTCCACGCAGGCTGTCGGTGAGAGACCAGATCGCATCCTCCAGTCCAGCCAGCCCAGGACTCGGCCCCTCAATTCTACCCACCCCCCACCGGCTACAGAAACTCCAGCTGTGAGCGGAGGCCAGTCCCTGCTGATACACACACACATATACAGACACACACTCACATGCACACTCACGCATACTCACACATATGCACACACACGCTCTCACATACATTCACCACACACATGCATTCACATGTACACTCACACATACACTCACGGACACATACGCACACCATCATGCATACACACAATCACACACAGACACACGGATACACACACTGAGCCCCCCTGGTCCTCTCCCTTTACTGACATTCAAGGAATTTTTTCTTTCAAAGTCCTGGTTATTCCAAAAATGTGAGCTGGAGCCCGGTCTGATGTCTGGGGGAGGAGCTGTGGAGGGGTGGCATCCAGCTGTTATTTCCAAGGGGACTGGAAGGAAAGCGGGTGGCCCAGTCAACTGGCGGGGTCATCGTAAGCTGCCACCTCAGCCACCCTGACTCCTCAGTCAGGCTGGGCAGCAGACACCCACCCCGCATCACTGACTGGACGGCAGGGGTCCCTAGGGCAGCTGAAGGGCATCCGAAGGGCAGCCGAAGGGCAGCCAGGCCAGGGCCCACACGGGACAGCGTAGCTGGCATCAGACAAAGCAAATCCGGGCTGCAGGCGCAGGGCACAGAGCCCCACTGCCTCGTGGCAGAGAAGAACGTGGAGTGCTGGGGGGCGGGGTGGTGGGGGCACTGCCTGGCCCTCCTCCAGCCCCTGCTCCTCTCTGGCCCAGCCCCGGCTCTGGGAGGCGACGGGCCAGGCTGCAGTTCCCCCGAGAGCCACTCAGGGGCAGGCACAGCTAGCACTCCAGAGGCAGCCGGCGCAATGCTCCAGGAAGGAGGGGACCCCACCTGTCCACTGAAAGGCTGTGGGGCTCCCCAAGCCCCAGAGGGGCCTTTGCTCACCATCATAATGGCCTCAGGCAAGTCACCTCCAGCCGCCGGAGCCATGTGACACTCTTTAAACTCGGGGCTGTGTGAATGAGTGACACCTTGTGCTGAACCAAGAGCTGAGCCCAGGGAGGTCTGGGTGGACGGCAGAGGGAGAGGAACTGTCGCCCCGCTGAGGGTACCGGTTCTGGGTGCGGCAGCCAGGTGCCTGCGGTAGACCTGCCTCCTGGAGCTCAGGGCACCCTACCCTTCGGCCCCGGGGCCCTGGCCCCGTGATGATGGAGAGAGTGAAAGGGGAGGGCAGGTGGTGAGGGGAGCAGGTGTTGACAGAGGTCAGGCAGCTCAATGAAGGTCACTGAGTTGAGGGGACAGTGGGAGGGCCCAAGGAGGGTCAGCGTGGACACTCCGGGGCAGCAGGGTATCATCCAGACCCAGGGAAGGGCTCCGTCCTTCATCGGGACATGATGTTAGCTGGCTTTCATCTGGTGTCAACCCATGCCCAGTCCACCAGGGGCACTGTCCCTGCCCAGCCTCCCACCCACCCAGGGGTCGGGGCCCCACCTCCAGGCACCCCAGTGTCGGCTGCACCTCAGGCAGGAACTGCGCTTGGTTTTGGAGAGGGAGGCAGGCCTAGCTCTCCACGACCTGCAGGTGGCCCTGAGTGTCCTTGGACAAGATCTTGGGGGTCCCTGGGCTGTGAATGAGGTGTCCTCACGGCTCCTTCGAGAGCAACCCTCACCCCCACTCACTGGGTGCTTGCAGGGAGAGCAGTAGAGGGGACACAAACAACTCAGGCTGCCTAGCCCTCCTGTGCTATCACCAGGGGGACGGTGTGACAGGGAGCACATTGCCCACTCAGAGCTCCCAACTCCCTGTGGGCACTTCAGGGACAAGTGAGTCCTGCCCTGAGTGCCAGATGAAATGACAGATGGCTTTGTGGAATCATCCCGAGCTGGGATGAGGCAGGGCGCTGGGTGCCTGCAGGGAAGGTGACCTCGGGGTGGCATCCATCCTCACCAGACTGTCTCCCTGCCTCACTCCCAGCAGGAGGAGCTGGGCCCAAAGTCACGCTGAGGGCAGGAGGCTGGGGCTCCGGTTGGCCCTGTCCGCCCCCAGGCAGTGGCGTCTCTGGAGGCAGCCCGGGGGCTGCGCAGTGTCAGGTTATATTTAGCCTGGTGGCGGTGACAGGAAGATGCAGCAGGAGCCGCCCCTGGCCGGGGGCCACTGTGTCGCTAACACCACTCTCATGGGCAGCAGGGACCGAGGGGAGGCCAGGGGACACTGCAGGCTCGGGGGACAGAGCAGGGGAGCCTTAAGGCCCCCCATGAATGAGGGTGCATGGATGTCCGTGTACACACACGAGTGTGTGCACATGTGTGAGTGTGCGCCACACAGACTGCAGATACTCAGCACTGTCCCTGACCCACAGACAGATACCAAGCGGCTCTGCCCACCTCCACCTTCCAGGGACACACAGGGGCAGACAGCCACGGGGTCTCTGTAGTCATCTAGACCCCCCCCCAACCCGCTGGGGACCACCCAGCCTGGGGACACTCCACTGCCAGCCTGACCATCTTTCCCACTGTGAGGACCTCAGAGAGGAGCTGGTTCTGGAAAAGCTCTGTGGCCAGCCCTGTCACCGGTCCACTAGGCGTCCTGCGACCCCTCAGAACACACCCCCGTGCTGCTCCCCAGAAACCTGCGAGAGTGAACAAGGCCCCGCTTGCAGGGAAAGCTGCTTGAGCAGCCCATCCTCCTCAAGCCAATCCTGAGTCCCCTCCTTCTTCCACAGCCCCTCAGAATCGAGTCCCCTGCTCCTCAGCAGGGCAGACCTGCCAGCCTGCCCCCAGCTAGGCCTCCCTCCCCGACACAGCAGGCTGGGCTCCATGCCCCCTCCAGCCCACCCTAGCTTCACAGACCCCCTGGGGACCCCCATCCCACACTCTCCCACGAAGGACCCCCACAAAGATGCCTCTGGCTGCTCCACCCACCCGGCCCACAGGGTGCTTCTCACTGCGAACCCTTCTAAACTCTCCTAATTCAGGAGAGAGCCGCGCACAGGCTCAGGGCGAGCCCCTTTCTCCCTGAGAGCCAGAGCCCTGAGGGGTCAGCTGGTGTCACAGCAGGTGCCAGAGGCGCCAGTGCCCAAGGCCTGGTCATGGCTCAGGTGATGACCTGAGCTTCACGTGGACAAGGCCATCTTCCCTCTGGCCATCTTCCAAATCTATCGTGAGTCTGAACAAAAGTGGGACTATCAGGGAATTCTGGAGTCTTTCACTAAGTGCTATCATTCTGGTCACCAGTGAGCATGATCATGGTGACAGAGCCCGGGGAACCGAGAGAGGGAGTTGAGTGTTATCTCCAGGGCTGGTATCTCCAAGCCCAGACCCTCCCAGCCCTCTTCTCCAGGACCCCCAGGGCCTGCCACAAGAGCGCAGTCCAACAGGAGACCACCTGGGGTCCGCCCCTCCGCCAGCACGCTGCCAGCTCCCGAACCATGTCCCCTCTTGGCTCCCAGCATATTTGAGAGTCTGGGGACACCCTGAAAAAGCCCCACCTCTGTTCCAGCTCTCCAGGGTGCTCCCAGCCAGCCACAGCTTCTCCATCACTGAAGGACTGTCATCCCCCCAGAACTTGTCCAGCTCACAAGACACAGGGACACCCAACAAACAAACACACATGCACGTGAACCTCCTGCAAAGGCAGATGGAACGTTTGAGCATCAAACATATGCCAAGGACTCATGCTAGACAGTAAAAAGGGCAGTATTTGCAGATGATAGGATTATCTCCCCAGTGAACCAACAAAATCGACAGATAAACAACTAGAAATAATAAGAGTTCAGCAAGGCTGCCGGAGACAAGGTCAGCTCGCAAAACACATAGCTTTTCTCTCCTCCAGCATAAAGCTATTAGCCTATGTATTCAAAAATTAGTTCTCTGAGACAAATACCGGGTAATCTCACTCGTATGTGGAATATAAAGAAACGAAGCTAACAAACAGACCAAAAAAAAAACCCACCTTGGACACTGACAACAGAACTGAGGTCACCAGTGGGGAGAGGGCTGGGGGACAGGAACAAGTTGGGGGGGGCCGGTAGACAGCGGGGAGGACTCTTGGTCATTCGGTGCTGGGCAGGGTATGTCGTCGTGTATTTGATGAATACTGAACCTGCATGTCCACATGTATATTGTCCTAGAAATGTTTTGTTTTGTTTTTTTTAATTACTAGTTCTCTTCCAGGGTGCCTCTGATTCAGCAGTAAGGTGCAGGCCGTGGAAAACCCAAGGGCCCAGGTTCAAGACCCGGGGCTGGGGGAAGGAAAATAAATACAATTTATTTTGTCACGTTTAAATTAGATCTCCTTTGCAATAGCGACAAAAACTATAAAGTATGTACACACCGATCAAGAATGCACCGGCCGCTAAGGGAAAACACAAAACTTTAATAGAAGGTACAAAAAGGATGTTATAAGTGGTGAGACAATCAGGCTCTTGGATTGGACAAATATACGAAAGATGCCAATTCTCTCCCACATTCATCTATTTAAAAAAATCTAATCCCAGTCAAGATTCTATGGAAGTTTCTCTTTCAGGAACTGGGTGACCTTCCTCTAAAGTTTATAAAGACGCGAAATCCACAATTAGCTGCGTCAACCTCTTAAAAAAAGAAGAAAGAGGGATGTTTTCTTTCCAGATACTAAGACATCCTAAATGCCACTGCTGTTTTTAATGTGGTTTGGATACAAGAACAGACAAATAAAGGTTTGGAACAGAACGGAAAGCTCAAGGGAGACCCACAGATATATGGGGAATTAACCAAAGATAACGGTGACCCCACAAATCAATGGAAAAGAACAGGCTGTTTACAAGACGTGTTGGGAAAATTGGCTCCCTCCACGGAAAAAAAATACAACTTGATCCCTACTTGACACCATGGAGAGAGGTAAGCTCAGGGTGGATTAAAGACCCAACAGAGAAAGGTAGAACGATTAAGTTAATCGAAGAAAATAGAGACTTTTGCAACCTGAGGGTGGTGCAGAATTTGTTAAACAAAACTTCAAAAGCCCAAATAAAGATACATATCAATTGACTTCCTTTGTATCAAAAGTAAGTATCTCTGTGGGATTAACAGAACAGATGACCCGAAGAAGATATCTGCAGGCTCTTGATTCACGAAGAATTAATATCGGGACATGTATTGGCCATTTAACTGCATGCATTTGCATTTCCGGAATCTGCAAACGGCTCCTACAAATCCACAAGGAGCAAAGACAGCAGCTTCAATAGAAGAATGAGCAGGCAAGTCATAGGAAAGTCAAGCTGAAAAGCTATCACACCTAATAGATGCCCGGACCTACACGACATTAAAGAAATGCAAATGCAAGTAACCAGATAGCACTTTCGCCTGTCAGGCAGCAAAGGTTCAACAGTGGCCCGTGCCAAGTGTGGTGGAGGGTGGGGACTGGGACCCATGTGGCGGGACCCTTGTGGCGGGCCCCATGCTGGGGTACGGTCTGATAGTGTTTCAGGGAACTAGGTGTCCATGTAACCCAAGATCCAGAAACCCCCTGCCTGGGTATGTGTCCCGAAGGCACCCTCACACAAGTCCAAAGCAGACCAGGGACAAAGATGATCACCACAGCAGTATTCACGGGCGGCACCTCCCAGGTGGAAGGAAAGGCGCACGCTTGTCTGCCTAAGAGGCTGAGCCCCAGAATACAGTACCTAGCACCTGTCATTTACATAAATTAATCCTCTGAGCATCCAGACAAAATACACATTTGCAAGAGCAGATGCAGCTGCCGGTTCACAGGAAGCGCATTTGAATGGTTGCCTGGGTGAAGGACACGGGCTGGGGAAGGAAGGGAAAAGCAAAAAGGGAGGCATGCCTGGGAGAAGAGTGGTCAGGCCCGTGGCCTCTGGCCAATTAACCCACAGATGTCCTGCAGCCACCAGTTCCCATCCTGGGGCCAGCAGGAACAACCAAGGAGAACATCTAAATAAAATAAAGTGCTTCCTCCTCCCTTCCTGCCTGCCTGCCTGCTCACCTTCGTTCCTGCCTGCTCCTTTCCTTTAAACAGAAAAGAAAAAAGAAAAAGAAAGAAAAGAAAAAATAAATGAAAGAGAAGGAAGAAAACAAGACAAGCATCACAGGTCCAGTGGCCATCACAGGTCACGAGCGGGCACAGGGTGAGGAGGGGCACCGTGGGGCTGGGATTCTGAAGCCCCGTCAGCTGCCTCCCCGTGGTAGCCGGGACATAGCAAGTTGGGTGCACCGGACCCATGTTGGCACTTCTCAGCTGTGCGTGGGACCGCTCCCAGCAGCGCCTGGAGGACACGTTTCCATCCACCTGGCAGATGAGGCTGCCTCGCGGGTAGCCCAGGGCCCGAGCCCACCACACTCCGTAAGGGTCCTCTGGGGCAGAACAGTCCGTACGTGTCACCCACACTGGCCCAGCTCTGCAGCGGGAAGAGGAGAACAAGAGAGAGTAGGAGCCTCAGATGTCTGCCTGCCCCTCACCTGTGCCCTACACACAGCAGGGCCAGAGGACTCCCAGCTCCCTCGGTGACCACGGCTGGCTACCTCTGCCTGACTCCCCTTCCTCTACCCTGCCAGCCTGCCTCCCCGGCCTGAGGACTCCCCCAGCCCAGGCATTGTGCTTTCAACGGCTTTCCACAGAGGGAGAGACTGAGGCCCAGAGATGGAAAGTGATTTGCCCTAGGTCACACAGCAAGCCTGAAACGGATCGAGAAATCATTTTCAGGTCACTGATGTCCAGGCTACGGCTTCTGCGACACAGCATGCTGTCCACCTCATTTATTCATAGATTCATTCATTCATTCAGCAACCATTCATTAGACACATAGACACAACAAGCAAGCAGACAGCTCTGCTCCCACTGAGCTTACAGTCCAGTGGGAGTCAGACGTGGCAACCTCACCCAGAGCTACAGTGAGGGAGGGCCACATGGAGAAGTCACCCTGCCTGGCCCTTAAGGAGATTCTAGTCCAAATATCCGGACAAAATGGCGGGGCCCATTCGAGGCCACCACCGGTCACAACATGCAGATCTTTACAGGCTCCAGGACTAAGGACAAGGAGGCGACCTGAGGGGGACAGCAGCTCAAGCCGAGCCTCTGTCATCCTCACCACCTGTCTCAGGTGACTTCTGGTCCTTCCCGTGCATGTCAGGAAGGGAAGTTTCTGTTACACTCCCTCACACCAAAGGGCTAGAGGGTTCCATCATCAATTCCGTACAGAGGGCAGAGGGAGATGGGAGAGGATGTACGTTTAAAGAAATAATAATTCTCCAAAGAAGCAAAAAGCAATCTAACACAGTCCTTTTGGGGTGCTTTCGTGTGAAGGACTTTCATGGAACCCTAAAAGTCACCATGCTGGACGCCACCTCTGACAGGAGATGTGTCTCACCCGGTCTCACCTCCCCACGGGCTGCCCCTGCCCCTCCCCAGAGCCCAAGGCCACCGGCAAACTCTCCCTCCCCCGCCGCTCTGCACAAATATTTACACAGCTCCTCTCTGGGGCTGCAGCAGACACAACACAAGCCGCCATACGACACTCTCCAGACCCGGAGTCCACTCGGAGAGGCTGACACCCCTCAGTCACAGGGGCCCTGGCTCAGCCCAGGCCGGGGCTCCAGCGGGCAGCCCCGCGCAGGCCAGGGCCCCTTGCTCTTGCTCAGGAACGACCCCCTCCTGGAGTCTCTGGAACCAAAGAGGGAAAGTTCTGGGTAGGGAGAGGCACTGGGCAAGGAGGCAGGCCCTGGAGGGAACCTGAGGCCCCGCACCTCCCTGCATCACCCTGCTCCTGACCACCAAGCAGGTGCGCTCACCTGCCCCGGCCCTGAAAGGAAGGTTGGGGACACCCCTGGGGCTTCGGCTCCTGGGCCCTGGAGTCACTGCCTGCTCCCCACCCCTCCCCCAGCTCCCAGTCAGCTGTTGCAGTGGGGCCTCTGACCCTGTTACCATGACGACCAGCCTGCAGCTGGAGTGGCGACGCCGCCACAGACTCTAGAGACACCCCATCCCCACCCACGCACAGGCTTCCCGGGGACACAGGGACATGGAGACTAGGCCAGGACAGCCAGGGGTAGGGAGCCCGACAGCAAATGGAGGTGGCAGCAGAGGGGAGGAAACACCAGGGCGGGACAGCGGCAAGGAGGGAGGCTCCGGGTGCCACAGGAGGGCAGGTGGGAGCCAGATGCAGGGACAGATGCAGACCCAGGGCAGTTGGAGGGAGGCCCAAGGTGTGGGGGAGACCACGCACGCTGCATGGGGAGGCAGCCACAAACATGGAGACAAAGGACAGAGGGGCGCAAGGGACAGAGAGCAGGGGACCTGTCGAGAGGCTTGACAGGGCGGGGAGTCAGCGAGTAGGGGGACGCACAGGTCCCCGAGTGAAGTCAGGGTTTGGGATGCTATGGCCTGCCAGCCCCACACCCAATGCCACCTTCATGTGGAGCAAGGACTCAGGGACAGCAAGCTTCTGGTCCCTCCCTGCAGCCCACACACCCCAGTTCGGCCTCCCAGCAACGAAAGAAAGGGGTTGTCTGGCTCCAGGCCCTGACACTGCACAGAGCCAGGCTGGAGGCACCGACACAGCACAGCTGTCCAGTGAGGCGCCTGCCAGCAAGAGGCCCCACCTTCTCCCCAGGCACCCACCTCCTGGGGCTGAAGCCCAGGGACCCTCTCCCAGAGGCTAACCCACGCAAAGACGCCAAGAAAGGCCAGGATGGAAGCAAGAGGCGGCAATGACATTGCTCACTATTGTCCCTAGTCTGTGCACGCACGAAGGGTCAAGGATTGGCACAAGGGCACACATAGGCCAGGTCAGGACACGGGAACTATGTCTCAAGGCAGAGGGAATAGGACAAGTGGCAGAGGACATCTGTCTGCATCCTCAGCCGAGTGGCAGGACACAGGGGACCCAGAAGACCTGAAGCCAACAGGAGACACCTGATCCCCATGCTGAGTAGGAGAGAGAGGAAGAGGCAGGCCCAGGCGCTGGCATGGGGTTTTCTAGGTCGCAGCCCCCTCTGCAGTAATCTGGAGACTACAGAGCTTGAACATGGATGGGGTCTGGGTTCTAGTCCCATCCCTTCCCTGATTCTCTGGTAACTGGATCTCTGCTTCTCCGTTTCTCCCTCCGTAACTCGAGTGGGCTCGATTAAGTGATCCTCAAGGTCACCAAGATCCCATGACAGCCCCTCCACAGAAGGGTCCCCTGCTCATCCTCTCCCAGAGGAGCCAGCCTGGGACACAAGGCAGGGCCTGCACCCCAGGGAGGTCTAGACACACAGGACAGCAAAGAGAGAAGCACTCAGGCCCCTGGCCAAGGGGCCAGCCGGCACTTTATCCCAGAAACAGAAACAAGTTCGTGGCAGTAATCAGCTTGCCCCGCGTTACGTAATTTCCATTTAGATCCGAACTCAGGACTTACACATCCACGTTTTGTTTGTTCGTTACACCAGGGGTTTGCCAGCTTCCAAAATAAAATGGCACCTGAAGTAATGTGTGAAGCAGATAATAGCTGGGACTATTTGGTGTCGTTTTTAACATGACAGCCGAGCGGATAGCGCTCTCATCAGACAGCTTTTTCCCAGTTCGGCTGCTTCTAGCTCTGCAACTTTAGGACAGTTTCCGCCTTTCTCTGAACTTCAGTTTCCTGGTCCATAAAATGCAGATTAAAATAGTATCTCCCTCCCAGGGTTGTTGTGAAGATCCCATAAGATAATGTAAGTGAAACATTCAGCTGTGTCCCGCCAGGCAGATAGCGAAGCAGATCTGCTCTGATTAAGGTTCTGGAAAGACATTTGTGAAAAAAACCAGAAATGTCTGCCTTCAGAGTTTACTGACCTCCCAGCCCCTCCTCCCTGTCAGAACCCCCATTCTCCGTGAGCAAACCCCCTCCGCAGGGCTCCAGGGACAGTGTCCCTTCTATGTTCTCTAGTGATGTCAGGCTGTTCATGCCTCAAAAGCAGGGCCATCAATACAAGCCGATACTGGGCAGCTTCCGTGGACCATGCGCATACAGGGAAGGTTCCAGGGGCAGGAGCAGGGGCTGCTGATTCACTCTGCCAGCCTACAGGAGGAGACAGTCTGCTCTCTATGGCAGTAAAGTCCTTGGGGGCAGGAACCTCATCTGTCGAGTTCACTGCTCCATCTCCAAGACCCTGTCTCTGAGCCTAGCTCACGGGGGTCAGTAAATGCTCATCCAATAGACGCTGGTGAGTGGCAGGCATTGGCCACCTTCTGGAGAGGTCTCTCCAAGCCTCTGAAGCCTGCAGTCTCCCCAAAGTCTAGCCGCACTGCACTCCTGAGCAGAGCCCACCCCAGCAGGGCAGGAGCGTGGGAGCAGCCCCGCCCAGGGCTATGTTTATCTGCTCTCCGGAAGCCCAGGGCAGCTGGGCTGGGAGGTGGTGGCTGAGCAAAGACACCTGGTGCACGGGGGGAGGGGGGGCTGGATGCTCAAACAGATGAGACAAAGGGAACTAAGGTTGTGAGGAGAACACACTTTCGCCCAGGTGTCCTCTAGGTGCAGAAGAGAAAGGAGGCAGAAGAGCAGCAGAGAGTGAGCCAGGGTCCTGCAGTGCGCAGCAGCGACATGTCCCCAAATGTCACCTGGTAGAGTCTACCTTGGGGTAGCTGGAGGTCGGCACCCAGCCCCGACCTGACCTTCTATTACTTCCATCCACACGCACACCTGCCTTCCCAACTCCATCAAACTCCAGTCCCCCGAGGTCAGCGTGACCACATCTGCCCTGGAGGGGCATCTGGAGGAAAGGACCACGGGCACTAAATCCATTGCCAAGCAAACAGCCCTCTGGTCACCCAAAATCCATCCCACCAGAGTGAGGCGTAGAGACACAGGCCGCCCGGCCGGTGTCTCCCACCAGGCACATGGCCTTGGCCTTGGACTGGGTCACGCCCCTGCGGAAGGTGCGGGAGCTCTGGCGTCTCAAGTCCAGTCCCACAGCCCCGCCCCGCCCCGCCCCGCCTACCATCCTTCCGGTAGAAGGCGATCTCCACTTTGCGCTCCTCCGCGCCCAGCAGGGCCTGCGCGATCTGCGCGGCGGCGCGGCGCTGCGTGCGCGGCCCGTGCAGGAAGTCGCAGGTGCAGGGCCGCTGCATCACCTCGGCCCGCGAGTAGCCGCACAACTCGCAGAAGCCGTCGTTGCAGTAGATGACGGCGCAGTTCTCCACCCGAGCGTTGGCGATGATGAACTTGCGGCCTGAGGGGAGGGAGGGAGGGCCGGGATGAGCGAGCACGTGAGCGGGGACCCCGGCCTCGGGGACCCCTCCCCCCAGTTCTTCCCCCGCGTTCTCCGGTCACAAACTGCCGCCCAGGGATTCCCCTCCCCAGGGAGCTCAGCGGAGACTGGGGTCCCCAGCAGAGGGCCAACGCAGCTGTGCCCCGACACAGGTGCCTAGGCCGGCCCCAGCCCGCGCTGGCTGCTTGGCTTCCCCCGGGCAAGCTGCCAGCGGTCCGCCGCCCCCTCCGCGCCCGAGGCTGAAGCCAGCCTGGGCGGGTGTCAGCAATGCCTGTCAGCAGCCGAGCAGCGGTGGAGGGATAAACGCTGGGCCTGGAGAGGGAGCCTGAGAAGGGCCAGAGATGGCGGCCAGCCTTTGCACAGGCTTGTCTGGCTTTTCTGGACACACACACCCCATTCTAGACTGGGGGCGCTCCCTGGGCACCTCTGACCGGAGAGCCTTAGGAACCCCCGCCCCAAGTATCTGGGGACCTTTCTAGTCCAGGGACTTCCTTGCCCCCTCAAGGGCAGTCCAACTGGAGAGTGGGTCGCTAAAGAGGATGAGGACCTACGATCCTTTGTCTCCTGTGTGCTCCTGACAACCCCAAGACAAGCATCAGGACCCTGTTTTCATAGATGAAGAAACTGAGGTGCCGAAGAAGTTCAGAGCCATGCCCACGTCTTGAAGCTTATCAATGACAGCCAGCTTTTGAACCTACAACTGGCAGAAGGTGGAAGAATAAATTGAGGGGCACAGGCAGAAGCCCAAGGTCACAGGGAGCGAGGAAAGAAACCTGCAGCTCCAAAACTGGGAAGCAACCTGGAGCCCAAGACAAGCTGCAGCCACTGGGCTTAGAAGAAGACACACCCAGGAAAGGTGTCTTCCCTGGGGTGTGGGGCGGGCGTGGGGCTGGCCCTCCTCAGTTTGGCCCTGTCATGGAGAGGAGCCCAGCGGACCCATCCCAGCTAGACTTGGCTCCCTCCCTCCACACCTGTCCCAGAGCCAGGCTGGCAGATGAGCCGCAGGCAGGCAGGCAGCAGCCTCAGCCTGTGCCAGCAAACATACTCTAGGATAAAAGCTTTTTACAAATACAGTTCCGGCCACTTTGGCCTTTAATGCTGGGGCTTTCAATAGCAGTTGGAAGGCTGCCCCCTCTTCCCAGTGGGCACAGCCCTCGGGATGCAGTCCTGGGCAACCCCAGGGCAAGGCCCGGGCTGCAGCAGCATGAGCGAGGCCTCCCCAAGGCGGGCTGAGGCCACCGGCATCTGGCCTTCTCCTGCCTTCCTCCACCAGCCTTCACCTTGGCCTCCAGGAATTACTTTCTGGAGTTGGGTCATCTTTAGGGCAGTTTCTCAGGCCCCCCAAAACTCCCAGCAGCCGTCAACCCCAGAAGTCAGAACTTCAGGCCCATAAAAAGCCCCCATTTGGCTTCCCTCTCTACCTGAGCCCAAAGCAGAGGACTAGCCACAGGCAGTGCTTCAGAGAACAGCCACCTGGCCCCCTCCCAGGAGCAAGAGCAAATTTCTTCGAAGGCAAGCCCCACCCCCCTCCACCCAGCTCCTGGAATGCCAAGCAGAAGGGACCTTAGAGGCCCCTTCGGACTACCCCTCCCTTCCCAGATGTGGAAGAGAGACACTCAAGGTCACATGGCAGTCAGTGGCAGAGGTGGGCCAGAAGCAGACCCCAGGGCCCAGCCCAGGTTCGCCCCTTGCCTGCACAGCCTCTGGAGCTCATAGGAAGGAAGTCCCTGGCCCCACCTTGAGGCCTCCTAACCATCTGTCTCCTCCCCTGGGGATCGTCTAGTTCCTCTGCTCAGACAATGCAGCCCATGGCACTGACCCCTCCTCCCCACCAGTTACCAGCACATGCTGTCCTGCGCTCACAGGGTCATGGGCAAGGAATGTCACTCGCTCCCCGTTCCCAGGGCCCTTGGCAGTCACACCCACAGTGGCACATACAGCCTTGGGGACAGACACAAGCAGGCCTAGCGGGTGGAAACACTCACGCCCAGGATATTCACCTGGGACACTTCTGGAAGCTCTCCCTACCAGCCTGCATCGAGGGTGCTGTAGTCCTCACAAATAGGTGGCAGGCCAGTGCTCAGGACAGAAAACCAACAATATGAGGACACTGCATGGAGCTCATTACCCATGCCATCCTGTCACCCCCGGGCCCACAATTTGCAGCCTTGTCAAAGACACCTCCCAACTGCCCAGGCAGGGTCAGACTCAGGGGTGACATCCAGCCCCCACACACCCAAGAGGCCATTAGGCACTGACCCTGCATGTCAGCTTTCATTCTCTCACCACACAGACACGCATAGTGCTCTTTGGGTCGCACTGTTCCAGCCTATACATTCTGTCCCGGCACCCACACGGTCCCATCTGCATCCAGGAACCCACAGTTGGGGATAGCTGCACGCTCAGGCTGTCACACACTCTCCAAGCAGGATGCCTAAGCTGAGCCTCTCGGCCCGCGTGGCCCCGCACCAGACCCCTGCACCCCCGGCCCATGGCCCCCAGCACCAAGCCCTACCCAAGGGACCCCTAGCTAAAGCCTGGGGCCATCCGCCCACCCGCCCCCAAGGACTCGCGCTAGGCGGTGCGCACGGCCGGGGCACGCCCCCCCAACCACGCTCCGGAGAGCTCGGTCCGCCCCCCAGCCCCCTCCCCGCCGACCCCTCCCCCACTCACTCTGGCCCTCAAACTTGCGGATGATCGTGTCCAGGAAGGTGTTCTGCGGCGCGACGTGGCCCCTCCGCACCGGCATCCTGAGCCCATGGGCGGGCCGGGCGGGCCCCCACCCACCCCGGCCCGGCCCGGCCCAACACTAGGCTCCGGGTGGCCCGCCCGGCCGTGGTCCCGCACCCTTCGGCCGAGCGGAGCACCGGCAGGGCCGGGACTGGGCTGCAGACTCCGGGTCTCCGTTCGACTCCCGACTCCGGACCGCGGGCCGGGTCTGGAGCCGCCTGAGCTCGGGCCGCCCGGCCGCCCGCACACCTGTCTGCCGGGCCCCGCCGAGCCGCGAGCCCCGCTCCGCCGCGTCCCCGCACAGCGCTCCGCCCTCCGGAGTGCCCGGCTCCCGGCGCCCGCCCGCCGCCCGCCGCGCCGACAGTCGCTCCGGCGCCCGCGGCTCGGGCAGTGCCTGCGGCTCGGCTCGGTCCGTCCGCGCAAGGGTTAATGCGGCGCGCGCCCCTCGGCTCCGGCCCCCGCCTCCCGGCCCCCTCCCGCCGCCGCGCGCCCGCAGCGCCGCCCTCTCCCCCCACCCCGCGCGCCCGCCCTTCCCATTGGCTGAGCGCGCCAGCGCTCCCCCAACCCCAACCCTCGCTGCGCCGGGCAGCCCCCGGGCCTCGCGAGCCCCGAAGAGGGGGAAGGGACTCCAGGTAGGGGAACCGTGAGGACAGGTGCGAGGGCCGGCCTGGAGGCAGCCTTGGAGGATACTGGGGATTCCGCCCCCACCCCCGGACTGGAAGGGCCGGTCCCTTAAGCCCTGTTCCCCTACTACTGGCTGGGTACACAGCCTGCACTAGAGGCCTCCGATTGGTGACCCTGGCGAGGCTTGGGCTCTGGTAGGACGAAGTCTGCGTAGACCCTGGAAGTGTGAAGTGTGAGACAATCCGGAGAGGCCCCAGGCCCTCTGAGATTTGAGAGTGGGGTGGGTGAAACTCGGCACGCATCCAGAACAGAAGCGTCCCCATCCAGGGCGCGCGCGCGCGCGCACACACACACACACACCCCTCCCTGGGGTTATGTGGGGTCTCCTGCACAGACAGGATATTCTGACAGGAGTTGCGGCCTCCTGGCTGCGGGATCTAACCAGAGGCCCCTGAGCGCGAGGTTCCAGCCAGGGGATCCCCTTGAGCGAGCGGCCCGCCCTCCCTCTGCACCGCAGGGCCAGCCAAGCAGGCCCAATCGGCGGGCTCCCGCGAGCGCTGCGGCGGCCCAGCCCCTCGGAAACCCGGGCCTAGCCGCAGGCCCCTCCCCGGCCAGCTGGCTCGCTCCAGCTGCGGCTCCCTTATTTAGGCAAGGAGGCCTAAGGATGCTCAAGGGCAGGCAGAGTGTCTGCCGCCGCAGGCCCACCGCCGCCGGCCTGGTCTGAGTGAGGGTCTCAGGGGCGCAGTTTCCCCTGGCCTGAGCAGCCCTGCTGGGCCCAGGAAGGCCAGGGCGTGGAGGCGAGTGTTGACAGCTGAGAGCAGGGCGGAGGAGCTGGCAGCTGAGCAGTGGCCTGTCGGGGGTTCCCTCCCCTGAAGCCCAGATCAGAGACCCAGCTAGATGGATGGGGCCAAGTGGGGGCCCCTGAGGGCTTGCAGCTGCCTCTGTCCTTGGAGCAAGGGGCTGGGTCTTGTCACGGGGAAGAGATATCACCACACGGGGGAGGAGAGGAACAAAGGGTGGGGAAGGAAGCCACAGCAGCAGGAGAAAGGTCCAGAGGCAGGGGTCTTGGTAAGACCACCCACGACTCTCACCTTCCACCCAGGAGCAAAGAGATGTGCACACTGGAGCCATTGGCCAGCAGATGACACCCCTTTTTTCTTTGCTGGTGGGTGGGCAGTGACTCAGGGAGGCAGCCGGTGGGAGAGGAGGCGGCTGCTCCAGCTGATGCTGAAAAAGACCAGAGGCTCTTCCACTCATCTCCGGCCCTCTCCGCCTCCAGCAGCATTTCTCCGATGCCCAGGGTCTTTGGGGCACAGAACCTCTTCCTTTAGGACCTGGCAGTGGGTCCACCCACCCATCTGTACACTGGGTGGAACCCAGTCTGTGACCTGCATACAACTGCCCCCTGGATGCTGGGGTGACTGCCAGGGGGCTCATGCTTGAGTGGGTGTCTCCCCCTGGTGTCAGGGGGTTGAGAGAGTGGGAAGGGGCCTGCAGTGAGGGCGTGGGGAGGGAGAAAATGGGGAGGCATCTACAGTGCCCCTCTCTCCAGACAATGCCCCGAAGGGAGGGGGCTACTCATCTGGCCTGGCCAGCTGCACACACCACAGTGCTCATGTTCCCAGGACACTCCCCTGCCCAGGAGAGGGACCCTTGGTCCTCCTAAAAGAGGCAGAGTGGCCCTCTTTCTGCCCTCAGGCTAGGGAGCAACCAATCTCTCTCTCTCTTTCTCTCTTTCTCTCTGTCTCTCTCTTTCTCTCTGTCTCTCTCTGTCTCTCTCTCTCTCTCTCTCT